>JAXIVJ010014626.1:7500-33872 GCA_036785665.1 Chirona hameri
ACCCTTTGTCCAGCTGAGTAAGCGTATAGACACTCAAGTCCCTTAGTCAAGGTAAGGAGGGACACAGGTGCCATTTTCCCAGTAGGTTGCACCCTGAGTGCCATATTCCCAGTTAGGAATGGTGGACATTTGGACAAGCCGGTTTCTTTTGCCTACCTAAGCTTCCAGGGGCAAAGTAGAATGGTGGTGAATTAAAAAATAGGACAACAATCGATTCATCTGCAGAACAGTAGCAATAATTCACGCACTGCACACTATCCTCAAACTTCGGAAACGGTTATGAGAGCCAGTAGCATTAACCCTCGTCCGGGTAGGGCAAAATCACTACGTGTTCGGGTAGGGTGGTTTAGTAGACCCCCCCCCCCCCCCCCCTTAGCGTGTCGCCCCTAATTGAGCTAGAGCTTCGATTCAAAGAAAGGGTGTTGCTTGTGACGAGAGGAAGCCGCTGATAGCTGATACCCGATTTTAAGGTATGTGGTCATTAGGTGACCTCTGAGGTCGTGTCAATGACCCAAAAGTCATCAAAATTGAAAATGCGTATAAATTGAATTGTATCGAGCTAGAATCGTGAATGAGCATATCATAATGCTTAATAGGTGCCAAATTCGTAATCAGCGTCACAAAATGTCCTAAAACTGTCAAATTCCAAAAAGGTTATGTCAGGTCATCTGAGTTCAATGACCTCGGTTGACCTGTGGATTCGCATGACCCCAATGGAACATATAATTATCTTAAATGGATCCCAAATTTGAAATCAGCGTCACAAATTGTCCTAGAAACCGCCAGAAGCCAAAAAAAAGTAATATGAGGTCATCGGAGGTCAATGACCTCATTTGACCTCTGAAAAAGTAAATCGAGGTCACAATCTCAGTGGAAACTACAACTGTCACCTGGAAACACCTTTGCATATGCTTCTGAACAACAAACACTCGGAAACAGCACAAGTTACAAGCATCGATCTGCAGAACGCCAGTTGCGCCTGACATGACCTTGACAAACAGGTCATAGGTCACAGGTCATGTGGGTTAGAAATTTAAATTTTTCAGATTATGTGTCAAATTTTTAAAAGTAGGGTACTGAAAGTTTCATGGAAATCATTTCAAAACTACGCGAGTTATTCCAGAAAACCGAGGGGATGGCATCCACACCCCCCCCCCCCCCTCCCACCCGCCTTACCCGAGTTAAGCACATGATACCCAAGAATCTGTTTGTGAGATGTCATGCATGTATTTGTTCCTCGGAGGTCATGCGCTAACTTAAGTTTGTGGAGACCTGGGAAGATTGGACACGAATGTTGGATGGAAAGGGAGGAGGAGACGTTGCTTATGTGGTTATTGAAAAGCGTTTGTTTGTGTAACCGATTGCAAATTACTATGAAAGCTTCTAGTGTTGACATCATATGTAATGTACTTGAATGGATCAAATGCTTTTTGAATGACAGGAAACAGAGTGTGCTGGTCAACAGAGAGGGTTCTTCATGGTTCAGTATTTTAAGTGGAATTTCGCAAAGGTTCTGTGCTCGGCCCTGTGCTGTTTGTATTATTCATAAATTATTTGCAAAATGAAGTGGATGGACGAAATTAAATATGTCGATGACTTCAATATGTACGGCATGCAGACACTACAGACGATTATGATGCAATGCACGCTGATCTGGAGGAGATGGAGACTTGGTCAGATAAGTGGCAGTTGCACTTATGCGCAAGGTCATGCATCTTGGTGGACCACTTGAAGATTGCCCGAGCCTTATCGGCTCGGGCAATCAGCCATGGCTGTCGCCGAGGGGGAAGATATCTAGGCGTCCTAGTTGATATTAAACTTACATTTCAGCGCCACACAAGGACAGTGGTGAAAGTCAGCCTGGTTCTTTATTGACTCGGGGAATTTTCAACCAGAAATGAAAGCATGATTCTGACACTGTATAAGGTGAATATACGACCAATATTGGAATATGGAAACGTGGTATGGAGTCACATGTCTATGAAACTGATAAGGAAGGATAGGAAGGGGCAAAGAAGGGCCGCTCGCTTAATTCCTGAAATCGGTGAACTACCATATGAAGAAAAACTGCAGCTGTTAAATATTTCATATATGAGTCACCGCTCATATCAAGGAGATATGATTCAGATGTTCAAAATCATGAGAAGTTGTACGAATCAATTCAGGTCATTCCTTCCAGCGAGCGCCAAATGGCAGGGTCCGTGGTCACAACCCGAAGTTTAACAAGCCGGGAGTACGCCTGATTACTCGTTTATTCTTGATTGTTTATTAGCTTTAAGCAACCACATAGTAGAGCGGCGTACCGCAAAAATCAATGTATTTTCGTGCTCCATTTGATAAAGTTTTGAAAATTTTCAAAACAGTTAGGCAATTGTATGAAGTGAAATTTTGTATGTGGAGGCAAGCTGGATTTTGCCCATGAGGCACGTGTCGGGCCCAGAAAGCGCGAGGTACCTCCATTTTTTTAGCATGCTAGTAACGTGAATTATGCCCTGCTGTTCTTGTTCTATGTAATGTTGAGCATTTTGGAGTGTGGGGCCTTCTAGCTGACAAATGACTTAACCTCGGCACATGAAAGCGTGAACTGAAACCTGGTGGAACCGCTGCTGGAGCTTCTTTTAGCAGGGCATTTTCGTTTTTTCGACAATCGACCCTGCGCCGTTTATCCTGGTGTGTTACTGAATTAACCGATTGTGCTCAGCTATAGTATTTAGAGAGCTCACCTATCCTCCTATCTTGTACCACGAGCTGGTTTGAAATATGCGGCTGGTTTTGTTTCCAGGGGGATAGGGTAAAATATGCGAGCGCCTATGCCACAAAATATCAAAATCGATACGATGAGTATGTTTTAGGCTCCCACCATGCAGTCGTTGTCAGTTTACATCGTGTGTGTGACCTATCAATGCGACTGGCAATCATGAGGAATTGCAATGGTGACAGTTTCTTTCACATAGGGTGAACGAACGTCCCAACTTTGACCCATGCGTTTCAAAAATTGAACAAGCCCAACTGTGATTTTCCCTAATTGAATCATATGTATCGTCAAAATGGGTTATATGGGTCCAGAACAGTCTCATCACGATGGAATTTAACCTGGCCGCAGACAGGGCATGTTATCACCGAGGACAGACATTTGTCAGAGCGCTGCACGTGCAAGCACCTTCAGTCTGCGTTAGAAGTGAACTGAGAACACTGCAGTTCTAAATTTTTGTAAACATCTTCACCATATGCGATCCCACTCATTAAGCGAGCAAATGTGGCGTTAGCACACGCATGGCTGATACACTGAAATGTACTATTATTCGAGTTGCATGTTGCGCGTGCGCACGTGCACACCTCTCTTTAATATCTCAGAAACCTCTAATCTGATTGTGATTAAATGTGGTATGTCAATTAAGGCCTAGCTCGTAAGTCGATCCATGTCCATGTCAATGTCCACTCATCCATGTCACATGCTCATCGTGTAGATTTGGATATTTTGTGGTTTAGGCGCGCGCACATTCTAACCACCCTGGCAACAAAACCAGCCGCATATTGCAAACCAGCTCGTGGTACAAGATAGGAGGATAGGTGAGCTCTCTAAATACTATAGCTGAGCACAATCAGTTAAATTAGTAACACACCAGGATAAACGGCGCAGGGTCGATTGCTGAAGAAAAAAACGAAAGTGCCCTGCTAAAAGAAGCTCCAGCAGCGGTCCCACCAGGTTTGAGTTCACGCCCTGATGTGCCAAAGTTAAGTCACTTGTCAGCTAGAAGGCCCAACACTCCAAAATGTTCTACCATAAGTCCAACAAGAACAGCAGGGCATAATTCACGTCACTAGCATGCTCCAAAAAATGGAAGTATATCGCGCTTTCTGGGCCCGGCACGTGCCTCATGGGGAAAATCCAGCTTGCCCCCACATAAAAGAACACTTCATACAATTGCCTAACTGTTGTGAAATTTTCAAAACTTTTATCAAATGGCGCACGAAATTTTCGCTACGCCGCTCTACTAACAGACCGTATCCCATTTCCGGCTGTAGTCAAGGTATGCAAACACGCACGTTCATACATTTACCCATTCATACCTAAAATATGATGACAATGCCATAAATAAATATCTCGCTTCCCTAAGCACTCATTGATTCCGAAAGTGTTCAATCAGTTCAAAAATAGGTTCGACGAATGGGAAGTGCAACAGCTCACAGGCCTAAACAGCTTTTGGTCAGTGATACTTGTTCTCTGCACTCAAAATCGATGTCCTGAGAGCTGCAGGTTACATGCAAAAGCTCTATAACGGTATCAGAAGCATTGTTTATTGACCTTACCATAGGACGCCGGCATGCCATAATCGGCATTGACCGATTATGGCATGCCGGCGTCCTGCTTCAGGACAGTGACCACCTGTCTCGGCGAAGCTGGGCGCTCCTTGCGTCTTGGTACGCACATCTGACAGCGCGAGTCCGTTTTGGAGGGGCGCTGTCGGACGCCTTCGGCGTGCGCCGAGGGGTTAGACAGGGGGCGTTATTATCGCCGTGTTTAACCAACATGTTCTTGCTGCCGCTAATTCAGCAGCTTGATGACAGCGGCTTAGATCCGCTGGTCTATGGCCATCACGTCCCGGTAGTTGCCTACGCGGATGATCTGCTCGTGGTGTCCAGCAATACACGTGATTTGCAAAAAATGATGTCCTAATTTGGAATGGAACATTGTTACCAACTTCTCAATTAGTTGGAGGCTAGAATTTGTAAACTCGAACCCAAGCATGACCAAAAGTCATTGTTTCATTTTCGGAGCCGGACTCTTGGCTCAGCTACCTGAGTGGCACTTGTGCGGACAGGCATTGTCGTTCAGGGAGGAGACAGAGCACCTGGGAGTGCAGCTTCGCTCGCAGCTGCAAGGCGCCGATCACGTGAACGGGCGACTGCGCCGCGGTAGAGGGGCTTTCTTCGGTCTCACGCCAGCTGGCATGTTTAACTCGCACCTGCCGGCGGCAGACAAGGCCTACCTCTGGCGCGCTGTAGTGTCACCGGCAATGCTATATGGCTGTGCACTGTGCTACCTGAGGTCCGCTGACATCGCGCGCCTGGAGTCGTGGCAGGCGACAGCCATCAAATCTACGCTACGCTTGCCTCGCATAGCACACCATACAGCACTGCTGGCGGCGCTACAGATACCTAGCGTGCAGGTAGTGCTTCGCCGCGCATTATTCAATGCCTTCAGCAATGCATTTCGCGGTGACCATCGCCTTCGCTGTGTTTTATTAAGCAGTTTAGCGCGTGTTGCCCTCAACGCGACTTCCGCGTGCAACACGAGTTCGCTGGCAAATTATATGCTTGTACTGTGTGGAGGAAGCCTTGCGACGCTATTGCGAGTTGCCGGAGGGCGCGTCGACCGGGAGCTATTGGATACCCCCGGCCCCTCTGTGGCCTTACCGACTCCCTCCGGTGGCTTCTGGCTCAGAATAACAAGGACGCCTGGGGCCTCATTCGGCTTTTGGTGTTGCCTCATGGGTGATCGTGTTTGAGTGTGTGCCGGTGAATGGCATGGCCTATATGTGGGCGTGTATGCGTGTATGCGTGTGTGGGTGTGTATATACATACCTACTTACTGTTTAACCGTACCTACTGACATGTGCTTTGTCCCCATGTAGGGATGTCTGAATAAATTGAATTGAATGAATTGAATAGGAAAATAGTCCACACATAGAGCAGTTGTTATTTTGCCTGTTATTTGTCCCTGGCGCAAGAATTGTACGATCTGGCAACATTTACCATAGTCTCACCATCCATTCTACTTTAACGAATATTGTAGTCGCCATAATTTCTTTTAACCCTCTTTCACCATGAGAGCAGTGAAAGTTTGATAAAAATACCACCTTTTTGTTGTAATTATCAGTGTATGTGTGAAATATATAGATTCATGAATTAAGAAACATGTCTTAGTAGCGTACTCAAATTCCATCTCAGTATTTCATGGTTTTTACCATCTTTGTGATATTGAAGAACTCCTCCCAAAAATGTATCACTAAGATGAAATGATTATGTTCATCAGTTTAAAATCAAAGTGCGGAGTTTTAACCTTCGCCCTACGTGAGCTTTTTTCACCTTCGCCCTACGGGGGGCTGACAGCCCCCCCCCCCCTTGTTAACTTCCAAACCAAGCAACTTAGAGCAATGCGGAAAGAGCCAGCATGTTGCCTGTCATGAGGGAAATCTAACAGTATGCGATTTTTAGGTTTCAGGTCAACGGGTGATCTTCCAGGTCAAGTGAATGATCTCGGATTTACCACGTCCAGAACAGCGATTTTGCTCTTCAGAAAACCTCAAAATTAGAGATTGATAAATATAAATAAAAGGCATGTTCCTAGATCAGTTTTGGCTCAGAAATACAGAAAAGGTAATTATTTGTTCGTATCTTGTCAAAAAAAGTCAAAAAAAGTTTTTTTTTAAATGACGTCATCAGTTTCTTACACTAGGGAGCCATCACTCAGACAAAAATGAAGATATTGCTTTGAAATTTGTTATGAGTATTGTCCATTCTTAGTTCTCTCACATGTATTCCGGTTTTTCTAATATCTTTGAAAACTTTGATTTTGTGGGGATTTTATTTAAAAAAAGTTTTATTTTTTATTTTAGAAGTCAAAAACCCAAAATTTTGCAAATCCAAAATTGCCATTTTAAGGAAAATGTTATTTTGTGTCTTTGGTGAATTGCGTTTACAATTTGCTTTAACACGCGCCCTGGAGGGGGGCGAAATCCGCCCACCCCTCCGGTTTTTCGAGGATAGCGCAAAAACGTTTTTGTATACCTGTTTAGAAATGAACTTCCCGCATTATGTAAAATTCTTGGCCTCAGATCATCTCAGGTCAGGTCACCAGACCAGGTCACGTGATGACCTCAACTCCAAAACGTTTGCAGTAGTACCACAGCCACAGTTTTACGCCGATCGGTTTCAATCTTGCAGGACTTCATAAGGTCATAGATACAAACAATTTGTTTATTTCGGATTTCTAATATCGGTGACCTAAGGTCAGGTCAATTTTGTGACCGCCAACACGGTTTTATCAATAACTATCGACATAATGAAGATAGAGAATAGAAAACGGTACCAATATGTTTGTCTCGTCGAGACACGTCGTCCAATATGCAACATGACCAACTTGGGTCAACACTTGACCTTGACCTGAGGTCAAATTTCTCAGTTGACCTAACCCGGTCACCATGAATATGATTCGAAGCGCCTTGACAAGACCCACGCGATGGCGTAAACATTATTGCTTTATCTTTATTAGGAAAAATGTTATTTGGGGAAAACAGTTTTGAAAACAAAATCACCTTTTTGACATTCGATGACCTCTGGAGCCTAAATTATTGACCTGAGCTCAAATCTGAGGACACCTATGTCAATTGCATTTTTCAATGACTTGCATTTGCTTTTTTTCCGTTTGCTGCTATCTATCATAGTTCCCGAGATATTTGGGAGTGTTCGAACCGAAGTCTTGAAAACTTGAAAATCTGACCCTTGATGACCTCTGGTGACCTCAATATTGACCTGACAAAAAAAAAATACGAAATACTTTCGAAAGATCTTGTCTCGAGCTCTCTAACGTCGTTTCCCGCTTGTCGCTACGTTGCGTGGTTTTAGAGATCATAGGGGGGGGGCGAAATCCGCCCCCCCCCCCCTCCAGGGCGTGTAATTATCAGAGGCCCTCCAGGGCGCGTGTTAAAACTCTGTTTTCTACGATTTTTCAAATATTTCTCATTTTTTTCCCAACATGACGTCATCAAAACAAGAATTTCTCCCAAACTACACAACCAATTTCAACACAAAATTTACAGCTTACGTATAATTGTTGTAAACTTGGGTACGTAAAATTCTAGCAAGATAGACCGCATTTGTGAAAGGTTATTCAAGAAAAACCTCAGTGGGCCTGTCAGCCCCCCCCCCCGCCCCGTAGGGCGAGGGTTAAGCTGAGTCTGAAAATCCAATCTTGCATTCACTTGCCATTCATTCATACATTCATTCATTTAGATGACATAATAATGCATTACCATTAACCAACTCGTCACTGCCTCGTAACCACCTCGTCATGTTCATCTGGTTTACCTTGTGTGGGAGACTGTGTTCATCTGGTTTACCTTGTGTGGGAAACTGTGTTCATCTGGTTTACCTTGTGTGGGAGACTGTGTTCATCCGGCTTACCTTGTGTGGGGGACGGTCACTGCTCACAACACTCCACCGGCACCTCCGCACAGCTCACTCGGCAACGCTGCACTGGCGGGGTTGCATCATCGTATCACCGTGCAATCCGCTGAACTGCTCTCAAGGCCAGAGCCGTATCTGTTATGGGCGCGAATTGACCATGCAGACGCTGCGTCTTGCAGGGACTGTCCCACCTTTTGGAAAGCTGTCGAATCACACTGAATTGTATGTCTGCATGTCAGGCGAGGTCAGCTGAACATGTTCGTGAACTTTTTATATTAAAAAAATGATTATCTTGGAAGATTTCCAACTTTTAGTTTTAAGCGAAAAGTTGGGTTGGTGACGTCATATGATTTTTTTTTTTATTACGGGGAAATATTTTGCCCTGCCCAATGTATGGTGTATTTTGTATATTGCGCAGAAGAAAAAAAACAATCACCCGGTGTCTTTATTGGCTTAGATTGCGAACCACCCGGGGATCAAGAAATGAATTATGAAAATATTCCAAGGCTGGCCTTAAAACAAATCGACTGTCATTACCAGTTGGGTAAAGAAAGACGATGCTGTCTGTTTAGAGGCCCTATGCAAATGCACGTGGACCTTATTTTTTTACAGATGTCAAAATAAAACTCTAATATCGTTTTGATTAGAACATTGTGGTTGTTTTAACTGCTACCATACTTAATTTCAATGTCAAGCTATCAAAATTGCTATCTCAACTCAAAATATTAAGGTGGGATAGTCTCTTTAACCCGCCATTGACTGGGGACGTATAACGCCACTTCTAAAACACATAAAACATCCTTCCGGTTTTCTGAATGTGTCTAAAACATTCATAAAATCGGACGATATGTAAGAGAACATACCTAGGTAACTACCATGCCAAATTTAAAGCTGATAACTCCATTTTAGCTGACTTATTACATATAAAGTATGGATAACTCATGACGTCATGTTTTGAAATTGCGTTTTCTTTTCTTTTTTTACCAGATACAGACAAATAAATGTTAGCACTTTATTCTTGAGGGAAAAATGGTCCATAAACATGCCTTCTTTTTTGTATAATTATCAATTTCAAATTTTGACCTTCAGTGACCTGAACTTGACCTGAACTTGACAATAACTTCACGTAAATTAATTCAGTTGGTAAAATGACTATCAGTATCGAATTCCACGTGGCAAATAACCCATAAAACATGTGTTGCATAACTTTCGTAGATATTTTGCGCATAGTGATTTTTTTTGTGAGCTGACCATGACCTTGACATTTGCCAACAATCTCACTTTAGCCCATACGGGATGTGTATAATACCTTTGGCAGCACTTTGAGTGATCATGGTCGTAATCGATGACTTTTGCTGGAACGTATGGCCCATAAACTAAAATACGTCGATTTTGACCTTCGACCTGACATTTGACCTCACTTTGAAATTCATGAGCATACTTAAGATTAATATAATTGGGAGCTTTCGAATGTCGCCTGGCGCGTCTCGCTGCGATCATTGGTTCGGAAGATAACCAGGGGGCGTTTAACTTTAACGCCCCCCCCCCCCCCCCCCCCCCCCCCCAGTCAATGGCGTTCAGCTGAGATCCCAGTCATTGCCGGGTTAA
Organism: Chirona hameri; assembly: GCA_036785665.1. Lineage (NCBI taxonomy): Eukaryota > Metazoa > Arthropoda > Thecostraca > Balanomorpha > Balanidae > Chirona > Chirona hameri. The sequence goes on from JAXIVJ010014626.1 coordinate 17,299, forward strand.
GCCTCAACAAACAAACAAAGGCAGGCGCCGTGCCCAAATTCGAGCTCTGCCGACCTGTTACCAGGCCTAAGCTGCCTAGGCCTGGCTAATGATCAGACATGATAGTTTTATTCGCAATCAATGACAACATTCAAAGCAAGTTCTTAAACAAACAGACGTTTCGACAAACAGGGTGTCCTCGTCAGTGTAAATTATCAATATTTAAATTCTAGAGACATTAATACAAAGTCAAGCAAACACAATCAGCTTCAGGCAAACTAAGAGAAACAATACTTGCGTACTGATCTAAAATTATAGTTATAACACGTTCCTAGTTTTGACACGTCCCTTCCATTTGAACATCTCCTAAAACTGAACCACAATACACAGCGACAGGGCGACAGTGTTCATTTTACATCTTCTTCTTCAATGCAATTTTCGCTCCAGATTTTGCCCAGGTAAAGAATCCAGGTTTTGTATTTAGTGTATGATCTAAAAGAATATGAGCTGCTTCCATAGCTTTCCTGATTGATTTGGACATGCCTTCTTCAATAACATGAGCTCTTCCTCATGCTGGTAGTTTTTTACATTTTTCAATGTGTAGGACAATTGCATTTGATCGATTATGGTTCCGAACGTCGCGTTTTTTCTCTTTTAATCTTGTCTCCAGTCCCCTTCCCGTTTTCCCCACATACGACTTGTTGCATGAGCCCGAACATGGGATATCATACACGACACTGTCACTCCCTGAATTTGCAATCTTAGGATGAGCCAAGTTTCCTATTTTCTTTCCAGACACAATAGCCACATTGGTGCCGGCAGCGCGAAGGCATGTGGCTATTGAGTCCGCCTGTTTTGGGCAAGGTATTGTTATGAACCGATCTCGTTTCTTCTGGTCTTGTTTCCTTTTCTGTTTTTCTTGAGCGCTTCTGTCTCTGATTTATTCTGCTTTCTTTTCCATCCGGATTAAATAGCCTTTTGGGTATCGTAACTTTCCGAAAGTATTAAATATATGACTGATCTCCTCTTGCAGAAAATCATCACTGCAAATGCAGAAGGCCCGTAAAAAAGAACAATGACGATCCCATTTTGTACGCGTTCGTTATGGCCAGAGAATAAATGAACATAATCTTCCTTATTTGTAGGTTTGCGATATACTGTAAATTTTGTCGTACTTCCACTTCTCATGATCAGTGTGTCCAGAAATGGTATTTTGCCATCATTTTCCATTTCAACTGTGAATTGTATTTTTTGATCTACTGCATTTAGAGCTAGTAGTTTATCTTCCAAGTTGACGTTTTCTGGAACTACTACTAGTACGTCATCAACGTATCGGATTCATGTGCACCCAGGTCCAATAATGTCTCGGAATTTCTCCTCTTCCAGACGTTCCATGTAAAAACAAGCAGCTGCAGGGCTCAGTGGGGAACCAATAGTCAAGCCGCTTAGCTGTGCATATTCCTGCCCATTGAATGAAAAGGCATTGCAATGCATGCATAGAGAGATCAATTATAAATATTGGGATTCTGGTAGTGGGAGGGTCCGTTCATCCAGGAGATCGACAACTTTGCATATTGCTTCTAAGGCACCTTCAACGGGCACGTTGGTGAACAGTGATTTCACATCAAAGCTAGCTAATTTCTTGTTTGCCATATCTATGTTCTTCAGTTGATCCATCATCTTTGATGTGTTTCTGATCTGAACACCACTGAATGCACCGAGTGCCCTCGTCAATGGTTTAGCCAGAACTTTTGCGAGCTTGTGAGGTGCACTGCCGATACCTGAAAGCTCTCAGGTATCGGTAGCTCTCAGTGAGCCGAATCCCACTACCAAAATGCCAGTATTTATAATTGATCTCTCTAGGCATGCATTTCAATGCCTTTACATTCAATGGGTAGGAATATGCACAACTAAGCGGCTTGGCTATTGGCTCCCCACTAAGCCCTGTAACTGCTTGTTTTGACATGGAACGCCTGGAAGGGGAGAAATTCCGAGACATCATTGGACCTGGGTGCACATGGATCCGATGCGTTGATGACGTACTAGTAGTAGTTCCAGAAAACGTCAACTTGGAAGACAAACTACTAGCTCTAAATACAGTAGATCAAAAAATACAATTCACAGTTGAAATGGAAAATGATGGCAAAATACCATTTCTGGACACACTGATCATGAGAAGTGGAAGTACGACAAAATTTACAGTATATCGCAAACCTACAAATAAGGAAGATTATGTTCATTTCTTCTCTGGCATAACGAACGCGTAAAAAATGTGATCTTCATTGTTTTTTCTTACGGGCATTGATGACATTTGCAGTGATGATTTTCTGCAGGAGGAGATCAGTCACATATTTAATACTTTCGGAAAGTTACGATATCCGGATGAAAAAGAAAGCAGAAGAAATCAGAAACAGAAGCGCTCAAGAAAAACAGAAAAGGAAACAAGACCAGAAGAAACGAGGTCGGTTCATAACAATACCTTGCTCAAAACAGGCGGACTCAATAGCCACATGCCTTCGCGCTGCCGGCACCAATGTGGCTATTGTGTCTGGAAAGAAAATAGGAAACTTGGCTCATCTTAAGATTGTAAATTCAGGGAGTGACAGTGTCGTGTATGATATCCCATGTTCGGGTTCATGCAACTAGTCGTATGTGGGGGAAACGGGAAGGGAACTGGAGACGAGATTAAAAGAGAGAAAACGCGACGTCCGGAACCATAATCGATCAAATGCAATCGTCCTACACATTGAAAAATGTAAAAAACTACCAGAATGGGGAAGAGCTCATGTTATTGAAGAAGGCATGTCCAAATCAATCAGGAAAGCTATGGAAGCAGCTCATATTCTTTTAGATGATACACTAAATACAAAACCTGGATTTTGTACCTGGGCAAAATCTGGAGCGAAAATTGCATTGAAGAGGAAGACGTAAAATGAACACTGTCGCCCTGTCGCTGTGCATTGTGGTTCAGTTTTAGGAGATGTTCAAATGGAAGGGACGTGTCAAAACTAGGAACGTGTTATAACTATAATTTTAGATCAATACGCAAGTAATGTTTCTCTTAGTTTGCCTGAAGCTGATTAAGGCCTGTGATAAAGGCCTGTGGCCGAAATAGTACAACATAATAATAACATTTGGATAACATTGGATTTTCACATTTTCGAGGAAAAGGTCATGTTTTTTAGTTTATGAAGCTGATTGTGATTGCTTGACTTTGTATCAGGCGTTTTCACGAAGGATTTTACGTTTAGGGCGATTGGGGCGATTGGGGCGCTTGGGGCGATTGGGTCTATAGCTCGTAAGAACAAGGTTTTTCCCGGTTATTTTTGGTATCAATCGCAATTTTATGAATTCATGAATAAGTATATGCTCTTACAATGCAATATTTCCCGTTAGTTTGCTTTGAATATTCAAATTCATGAGCAAATCTGGCAATTTTGTGTTGTGTTAGTTCCTTCTACAAAACATACCGCGAACACCCTAAAAAGAGGCTAAAAGTATACTAGTATACTAGCTTTGATGAAATAAAATACGCAATTGACAGTTAGTTAGGGCAAAATTGAAGATATTATTGACAAAGAAATATAATATTATGATTAAAAATGCAATCAAATGTCAAAAGCATAGACAGACCTTAATTCAACGTCGCTCCGTCCCGCTGAGATCGTCCTATTTAGAGCGGTAACTTCGTTGGTTTCCGAAAACCGGAACAATCCTTACGCATTTCGAATCACCCCAAATAGTTTGGATTTGATTAATTGATTAATTGATGAATCTCACAAAAAGCTGAAAAGACTTCAGAAAAAGCACTTATAAACCCATGAAACATGCGGGCTTTCTGCAGCCACTGGTACTGAAAACTCAAAAATGGTTGCTCCAGATCGAACGGACGGCATGGCTGGGCGTAGACCACGGATCTGCACATGCGCAACCTGACGTCAGGCGACCGGCCGGCGCCAGAGCCACTCCGGCCGGCTGGTCGCCACCACAAGACCAGCCTGCCGGCGCCGGAGCCACGTGTGCAACGTGACGTCAGGCGACTCCCCGGCCCGTCGCCATGGTAACCGGGCGGCGGCGCCTGCGCAGAGCCAGCGCAGAGCCGGAGCCAGCATTCCCGTCATCTTACAACAAATGATCAAAACGAAATCGCTCATTATCATTAACCCTCGCCCTACGGGAGCTTTTTCACCTTCGCCCTACGGGGGGCCTGACAGGGGGCCCCCCCCCCCGGTTAACTTCCAAACCAGCAACTTAGAGCAATGCAGTAAGAACCAGCATGTTACCTGTCATGAGAGGAATCTAACAGTTTGCGATTTTTAGGTTTCATGTCAACGGGTGACCTTCCAGGTCAAGTAAATAACCTCGGATTTACCACGTCAAGAACAGCGATTTTGCTCTTCAGAAAACCTCAAAATTAGAAATTGATAAATGTAAACAAAAAGGCATGTTCCTAGACCAGTTTTGGCTCAGAAATACAACAAAGTTAATTATTTGTTCGTATCTTGTCTAAAAATGTAAAAAAAAGTTATTTTAAAAAATGACGTCATCGGTTTCTTACACACATACACATTACAAAATTTACCAAATTTACATTTACATTTACATAAATACACATTTTCACAAATTTGGCTTCTTAAAAGCCATCACTCAGTCAAAAATAAAGCTATTGCTTTGAAATTTTGAATGGGTATTATCCATACTCAGTTATCTCACATGTATTCCAGTTTTTCTAACATCTTTGAAAAATTTGATTTTGTGCGGATTTTCAAAAAAAGAACAGTTTTTTGCATTTGATGGGTCAAAAACCCAAAATTTTGCAAATCCGAGATCGACATGTTAAAGAAAATGCCATTTTGTATCTTTGGTTAATTGCGTTTGGAATTCGCTTTAAAACTCTGTTTTCTACTATTTTCAAATATTGATCAATTGTTTACCAACATGACGTCATCAAAGCATGATTATCTCCCAAACTGCTTAACTAATTCCAATTAAATTTTTGCAGCGTACGTATAATTGTTGTAAACCCAGCTACCAAAAATGTCAGCAAGATACGCGGCATGTGTAAAAAGTTATTCAAGAAATACCTCAGGGGGGGCCTTTCAGGCCCCTCCCCCCCCCCCTCCCCCGTAGGGTGAGGGTTAATCCTTGCTTTCAAAAGTGAATATTACTGAAAACATGAATGGATTAATTCATCTAATTTTCATTGAAATAAGTTGTTATTCCTGAAAACAATGTCGTTGCAAAATATGACCATTTCCCGAACCCCGCACTTCCGAGATTCGAGCAAGATGGAGTCGCACCAAACGCCCCAAAACCGCCACAGCCATCTGGCATCACCAGAGCTAGCTTAAGCTGATTTTTTATTTAAAAAAGTAAACTTTGGTGTTATGAAATTGGAATTTCCAGAAAAATGCATTAAATCATAAAGTTGCGATTTGCGATACCAAAAAACACCGGGAAAAGCCGCGTTCTTACGAGCTATAGACCCAATCGCCCCAAACACCCCAAACGCCCCAAACGCCCCAATCGCCCCCAACGCAAAATCCTTCGTCAAAACGGCTATTGATGTCTTAGTGTCTAATGTCTAATGTCTTTAGAATTTAAATATTGATAATTTACACTGACGAAGACACCCTGTTTGTCGAAACGTCTGTTTGTTTAGGAACTTGCTTTGAATGTTGTCATTGATTGCGCATAAAACTAGGCCTGGTTAGCTTACACGCCGCGCCTGAGCCGTGTTTGATTATTAACCTGGCATTGACTGGGGTCTCAGCAGAACACCATTGGCTTGGGGAAGGGTAAACGCCCTCTGGTTATCTTCCGAACAAATGATCGCAAAGAGAAACGCAGGGCGGCAATCGAAAGCTCTCGGTGAGCCGAATTTAACGCATACTCAAAAAGTCAAAGTGAGGTAAAATATCAGGTCTCGGTCAGTTCAAAGGTCAAAATCGACGTATTTTAGTTGATGGGTCATACTTTCCATCCAAAGCCTTCGATTACAACCATGATCATCCAAAGTGCTTCCAAATGTATGATACACATCCCGCATGAGCTAAAGTGATATTGTTGGCAAAGGTCAAGGTCATAGTCAGGTCACAAAAGGTCACTATGCGCAAAATATCTACCAAGGTAATGCAACACATGATTTATGGGTTATTTGCCACGTAGAAATCGATAGTGATAGTCATTTTACCACCTGAATTAATTTACGTGAAGTTATTGTCAAGTTAATGTCAAATTTAGGTCACTGAAGCTCTAAGTTTGAAATTGATGAATCCAAGTAACAAAGACGTTTCTGGACCAGTTTTATCTCAAAAATACAGAGACACAGAGATACAAATACATTTATTTGTCTGTATCTGGTAAAAAAATAACACCAATTAAAAATATGACATTATGAGTTACCCATACTTTAAAAGCCATGTCAGTAAAAATTGAAGATATCAGTTTGATATTTGGTATGGTTGTTGCCTACATATAGTGCTGACATGTCTTCCGTTTTTTTGAATATTATAGAAAATTCTGATTTTGTGATCATTTTTTAGAAAAAAAGTTGTTTTCAGTTTTTTTGGGGTAAAAACTTTTTAAAAAAAACTTCCGAGATAGCCATGTTGTATCTCTTGCCATTTGCTATCTTTTGACGTTTTTGAATTTCATTGAGTTGAAAATATAGCGTTTGTACTTTTTGTAAAAATTTAGCTGATTTTGGTGTAAAACTCGTGTGTAGTGGCGTCACTAAATTCGCTATAACTCGACAGTTTTCGACAAACTTGCTTTATTTTTGCACAGAAGACGTACAATCCATGTAGAAGAAGGTATCCGAAGTTTCACGTTGATAGCACTATTGTTTTTTAGCTATTACGCAAGTTCATCAGGGGGGCGTTAAACGCCCCCCCCCCCACACACACACACACAGTCAATGGCGGGTTAATCAGCCAATCAATTTATTCTGACATCCCAACATGGGGACAAAGCACATGTACAGATTAACAGTAAGTATGTATATACGCCCAGACTCTATCTAGGCCATGCCATTCACCTGCACACACTCAAACACGATCACCCAGGATAAATATGATGCATCACCAGAAGTCGAATGAGGTCCCAGATGTCCGTGTCATTCTGAGCCAGAAGCCACCGGAGGGAGTCAGTAACGGCCACCACCAGTAACGGTTGACAGCACTCTGGCGTTTGGGCGTTAAAAACCTACTACACCATAGGGTTCCCATGTTAAATCGATGACTTTCAGACGAGGCTGGCTCGGAACCTATGGTACATATTTTAAATCCGACTTCTGGAACAGATAGCTACAAGCCTTAGCTACAGCGTTTCTATTCATCATTTTTCGATATTCCGGGTGTAAAGAGGATACATGGGATTGGGGGTTAAAAAATGTCGGAATGACCGCTGACCGCTTCTAAATGCTACTACAGTACTGAAATATACACTACTTCGACTACTACTTCGTGATATAATTTAATATGACCGCTTCCAAATGCTACTACATTTACTGCAAATACAGTACTTTGACTTATTATGGCCGAAACGCTGTTACTATCTGGCATCTGACCTGGCCTCACTCTGTGCGTGACATGAAGGGAAACGTGGTTACTATCTGACATCTGGCCTGACCTCTGTCTGTGAGTGACATGCAGGAAGACGCGGTTGCTATTTGACCTCTGGCCTGACCTATGTCTGTGTGTGGCTTTCAGGGAGATATGGCTGCTGTCTGATTTCTGACCTGCCTGTCCGGCCCGCACATCGCCGTCGTCGTCGCCACCTCAGCACCCCGACTCCTCCTACGCAATTTACCTGAGGCGGATGGCCATTCTGGCCCGCACACGTCGCCAAATCAGCACCCTGACACCTACGGCATATACCTAGGCGGATGGCCATTCTGGCCCGCACACGTCGCCAAATCAGCACCCTGACTCCTCCTACGGCATTTACCTGAGACGGATGGCCATTTTAGCCCGCACACGTCGCCACCTCAGCACCCTGACTCCTCCTATGGCATTTAGCTGAGGCGGATGGCCATTCCGGCCCGCACACGTCGAACCCTCAGCACCCTGAAACCACCTACGGCATATACCTGAAGCAGATGGCCTTTCCGGCCCGCACACGTCGCCACCTCAGCACCCTGACCTCTGCTACGGCATTTACCTGAGGCGGATGGCCCTTTTGGCTCGAACACGTCGTCGTCGTCACCGCCTCAGCATCCTGACTCCTCCTACGGCATTTACCTGAGGCAGATGGCCATTTCGGACCGCACACGACGCCACCTCAGTACCCTGACTCCTCTTACGGCATTTACCTGAGTCGGATGGCCATTTCGGCTCGCGCACGACGCCACCTCAGTACCCTGACTCCTCTTACGGCATTTACCTGAGGCGGACGGCCATTTTGGACCGCACACGTCACCACCTCAGCACCCTGACTTCTGCTACGGCATTTACCTGAGGCGGATGGCCATTTCGGCCCACACATCGTCGTCGTCGTCGCCACTTCAGCACCCTGACTCCTACGGCATTTACCTGAGGCAAATAGGCCATTTCGGCCCGTACACGTCGCCACCTCAGCACCCTCACTCCTTCTACGGAATTTACCTGAGGCGGATGGCCATTTCGGCCCACACATCGTCGTCGTCGTCGCCCCCTCAGCACCCTGACTCCTCCTACGGCATTCACCTGAGGCGGATGGCCATTTCGGCCCTCCTGGGTTCCCAGGAACTGGCGTTATCGGGCTCTTTCGAGCACCCGCCAGTATTTCGCGAGTTACTGCGTGCGATCCAGCTCACTTCTTGGCATCGCGGAATGGACCCTCTGGCAAAAAAAATTCATCATCATCTAACTCCTATCGTCCTGGAAACACAACTGTCTCCTTCCGAACTAACTTCCCACCGAAACCGGTCCATACATTTGAGGACTTTGCTATCTCTTTTAAAATGATCTCCTCTTAGTTGAATTCCCATTCACCTCCACCCCCTTTTACCCCATCACCCGTCAGTGCAGCTGACCGTGTCGACAAGCATTTTGCTCACAGAGGCGCGGCTACATATTGTCCAGGCCTCCTCACAACCTTGTACAGTCGGTCCCATAATGATCTTCCCTTGCCACCACGTGGCGCTACGGTCGCGATAGGCACAAAAATGGTGGTTTCCCCACCGTAGGTTGGCACCCATTGTGGCTGTCTGGCAGGTGCGTGACCTGGGGAGGGGGTGGGAGGGAGGGAGTGCGGGGCGTTGTCGGAATGGAATGCGCCGCGACCCGGGTGGTGGTCAGGGCCGTCTGTCTCGAGGGTCTAATGGTCGCCTGACCTGAGCTGGCAGACATCCAATATTGGAGACTGAATAACAGTGTTCATCACGTCAGCCCAAGTAGCTCAGTCGGTAGAGCTGTCTACTCCTAGCGTCTTCGTAGATTGGTCGTGGGTTCAAACCGCGCTGGCACCAGGCGCTTTTACGTGTATTTCTTTCTTAATCATGCCACGTGTCATGTGCTATGCAAACCCCGAAAAATACGAATGCAAACGTCCGCCTGATGATTCTACACGAACAAGCAGACAAATGCATTGGGCCTCGCACTGATATTTTCGCATCGCGTCGCTCCGTCCTTCACGCTCCACAAACACACCCGGGCGGGTTTATATCCATTAAGTTAGCGACTATATCTGCGACGGCAGTATTCAAAACTTTAGGTCTATGAAGCATCGCCAGGTGTGCAGACGATAGAGCATCTGACTGGCTACGTGTTTAAATTTGACATTGACCTTGAGATCAGGTCAAAATATCGACACTTTAATTTTTGGCGCAATGCAAATTTCGCAATCGTCGCAAGCGACACGACGGATAGCCATTTACGAGACGACAGCTGTGCCGACGGTATCGGTCAACTGGAGATTAAAATTTTCGTCTTAAAGTATAGCCCGGGCAGTGTGCAATCAATTGCACACTTAGGGATGCTTCACAGACTTATGTTTTTCTTAAAACTGGTCATCACAGACATCGTCGCTAACTTGACATTCTAGGTCTGCGTATATTTCCAACCACGGTCCGCCACACATGGGCATTGTTATTCCCCGATCGGCCTGTATGGGTCAGACCAGGACGGAGCGGTGCAGATTCCGCCAAGTTTCGGCCGGCACCGGGCGAACTGTCGAACCGGTCCGGCCCCGCTTCGGTGCTGGATTCAGCCAGCTATCGTTTTGTCTAGCGTGGGAGAACCAGAGCTAGGGAAGATCATTGAGACCGACTGTACATTATTCCCCGCTGTCAGTTTCCATCATGCTGCTATCGTCATTTGTTTCAAACACAGACCTTGTAACTGACAATGGCATAGCCTCCCCCCCTTCCATTCTCGCAAATAGACCCCCCCCCCCCCCACTCAGTGTACGTCACCATGAATATAGCGAAAACAGTACTAAGGTCCCACTTAAAGACCATACGAGACTACAACTTACTGGACGCAGACAGACTCACAAGCAAACTTATCTCAACTGACTGGGACACCATTCTTAACCAACATATAAATCAAGCCACTGAAAATTTCACACAAGTAATATTGAGTGCAGCTAACAATGCAATACCAACCCGAACAATACGATGTAGACCAAATGAGAAATCCTGGTGCACTAACGAACTGAAGCGTGAAACACGAAAAAGATATTTACTTTTTCGGATAGCACTCAGACAACAGACTGACGATAGTTGGACTCGCTGGCGACATCAGAGGAATGCTGCAACATAACTAAACACACGTCTGAAATAAAAATATAGAGTTACTCAAGTTCAACAGCTTTTGGCCCCTAAGAACGACCCATACAAATATCACAACATTTGGAGACAAATAACTGGAAGGACCAAAGCCCAGACACTGCCACCGCTGATTAGACCAGATGGACACTACGACTGACGACAGCGACAAAGCCGACATACTCAATGACCACTTTGTAAACCAGTGACAACTTGACATTGGAGCCAGACGCATCCCTGACGTCATGCCACCAAATCCTCCAGTTCCCACTCTAGACAGCATCACTATCACTGGTAGAGAGGTTCTTAAGCTCCTGAACTCTCTAGACGTGAACAACTCGTGCGGGACAGATAATCTATCCTCCAAAATTTTGAAGTTAGTAGCAATTTTGATAGTCAGTCCAATCACAAAATTATTCAATAAATCGATAAGTCAAGAAATTTTGGCATCAATGTGGAAAGAGGCAAACGTTCACGCTATTTTCAAAAAGAAAGGTTCGGCATTCGACCGTCAAACTATTGTCCCATCAGTCTTCTTCCTTGTATCTCAAAAATCTTAGAAAAAATAGTATTTAATCGGATATACACACACATTTCAGAAAACGGCCTTCTCACTGACAAACAGAGCGGATATAGACCAAATCATAGCACACATCTCCAACCCCTTTACTTAGTTTACAGCTTGTACAAATATATTGATGATGAAAATGAATTCGCAGCTATATATTTGGATATAAGCAAATATGTCGACAAAATTTGGCACGCAGGGCTCTTACACAAATGCAAAACACTATTTGGAATATCTGGATCGCTCCACAACTGGCTGAAATCTTACCTAACTGATAGAATAATGAGAGTAAGCGTCGGTAATAGCCTATCCACCCTCAAATCATTAACGCTGGATGCCCCCAGGGAAGATTGTTGGGTCCACTACCCGCACTTATTTATCTTAATGACCTCGCTGACAAGACTCACAATGAATCTCTCTTTTATGAATACGACACTTCACTGTACGCTTCATACTCGAGACAAAGTAACCTGCCCCCACCTGTCAATCACTACAACAAACCTCAACCTGATTTTAATACGGCGTGCAGATAATTACAAAACAACCCAGACGGTATTTCCGAATTTGGTATCAATTGGTTCATCACGTTCAATGTAGCTAAAACTACACAGGAAACATTCACCAATGCCGTCCCCCCACGCTTACCTACACTGTCATTGAACAACTGTCCAATACCGTCGACAAAAAGCCATACTCATCTCGGTCTTACTTTGTCAACCGACCTGCGATTTCACGATCACATCAATAACATCATCAAAAAAGCGAATATCGCTATGAGCCCCCTCTACCCAATTGCCAAATTTTTACCTTGTGACATTCTTGTACAAATACATACATACATACATACCACCAATACAGACCACCAATATTGTATTATAGTGACATTGTATATGACGGACTTATAACAATTAGAGATACGCTGAGACTAGAACGACTACAGATGAGAGCAGCAAGACTAGCGACTGGGGCACTATTTCGTACATCTCACAACAAACTAATGCCAGAGATATGTTGGTACACGCTGGACACTAGACGCACTAAACACCGACTAATCTTCTATCACAAGCTTCTCGACCCACGTACTGATATGCCACAATACATCACAGACATAGTACCGGAAACCAGACACCAGAACACAGGACGTGCGCTTCGAAACGCTAATACACTGACACTTCCAAACAATAGAACAACACTCTTCCAGCAATCCTATATCCCAAAAACCACCCTACAGTGGAATGATCTGCATGAGCCTACAAGAACCGATCCTTGCCTCAAATCCTTCAAAAGAGCGATAGATTCTCGATTCGGTGCCAAGGTCTCTCCAAAATTGAACAACGTCGGATCGAAGATCGGAAACATTTTGCATACTCGTCTTATATTTGATTCATCAGTTCTCAATGTTCACCTCTTCAAATTCAAAAAGCCCCTTCCCCTTGCTGCGAATGTGGGAACCCAAGAGAGAATGTAACACATTTTGTTCTAAATTGTCCCCGCTTTAAACGTCCTACGTTTAGAACACTTCGACCAAAATTCCCGAATAATGCCAAGTTTCCCCCGAAATAATAACTCAAACAAGCTTGAAGTTTTACTTCATGGTAGTGATTTAAGTGAAAACGAAGGAATTGAAGTTGCCAAATCGTTCCAAAAATGTATGATCAAAACAAAAAGATTCCAGACCTAAATGCAACAAGCAGCGGACTGCGAGGCGGGCGGCACGTGGCGCCGCCTGGAGGCGGCCGATTCAACTACTGAGTGGCGGATGTGGTGCGATGTGGCGGCGGTCAGTTGATAGAGATATGTATCATTGTCAGTTCTTCATATTTTCATGTTAAGTAACGAACAGTAATTTTAGTGAGGTGCTTTAATTTAAGAATTGTATTATTTTGCACCAATCTAACCACGATTAATTGTCTTGTTTTTTGTTTTTTTTATTCTGAAAAATACACGTGTTGTTGCTGTCGTTGTTGGCATGGCTCCCTCGTGCGTTGTATCCTATTTGCACCGGCTTCACGTGCATGGTTGTCTCTGGGCGTGCGTCTGCACGTTTGTATGTGGCACGTACGTCTGTATGCATGATTTCATACATGTGTATGTATGTATGTATGTATGTATGTATGTATGTATGTATGTATGTATGTATGTATGTATGTATGTATGTATGTATGTATGTATGTATGTATGTATGTATGTATGTATGTATGTATGTATGTATGTATGTATGTATGTATGTATGTATGTATGTATGTATGTATGTATGTATGTATATTATAAATGTACCTGTCTTGCAGCATATCATTATATTCGATAGTAGCTTGGTCACTCACGAATCATTTGGCCTGCAGTGTCATATTTTATATCAATGCTCGTTTGACCCTTAGCCAATAATGGCAGGGAATGAACACCGTCCACACATACCCATACTAGCGGCCGGCACTGCTCGATTGCATTGCCTTGGGATACAAATCGGAGATGATGGTGAAGAGACTGACGAAAGATGCATCCGGTTCACGTGCAGGTCTTCATCGCGATACAGTGGAAAACATATGCAAAGGCTATGGTTCCGGCTGATCAGCCAGCGTACAATATTGCAGCGCTTTCGAAGGTGTGGTTTCACCGCAATGGCACGAAGATGGACAAGGACAGGGGTGTAGTCGGTCCACATGTTGGTCTCCACGCTTGACCCGGATTTCTTCAAAACACTTTAGTCAGTGTTGTATGGTAATGCACCAGCGTGTCAATTTGCAGTACCTTGGATGGCTTGGTTCGACTGCAACGCCAAAGAAGTGCATAGAGTGATGCATCAGGTGCACGTGCAGATCTTCACACCACTCAGTTAACCCTCCAGGCGCTGGGGGTCTGTTTTCGTTACCCTCCCCCCCCCCCCCCCCCATGCCATTGGTTTTCCGCCGATATCACGCCAACGCGTAGACTTGAAACTTTTGGCTTTGGGTACCTTCGAATGAATACCAAGGCCACTTGTTGGTAACATTCGGTGTCATTCTGGTCAGGTCAGGTCACAGTGACGTCACAAAGCCAATAATAGGGTCTGAATTCCCCACCCCGGAGCATTGAATAACAGAAACGCTTCACAATGCCTTGGGAATTGTTACACTAAACTTGAATTCTAACTTGGGGTAACACGGACGTCCTCTTTGCCTTTGATCTGTCACTGGATACTGGCCGGCCTACCTCACCTTGCTGCTACTATATACACAATCACTCGAGTTTAAAGTGTCGTTTTTAAAAGCGCATGTATCACTATCTACAATCAAACACCTATCTACAATCAAACAAAATTCGCGTAGCATTTCCTCGATGCTACGTGGATGGCCGTTTCCTATCGTATCCTGCCGGCATGATTCGAGAAGCTGTTACAACAATCACACACGATAAACATGAGTCTTAATAATACGTATGCTCATGACAGTATGATGTTTTGGAAGCCATCGTACCCGTTCTTCAGCGGGGTGAGTAACTAAGAACCTAGAACCATTGCACCAAGAAAATACAGATAACCATCTCATGAAAGGCAAACGTATATTCCTTTCTGAGTTCCTTCACTACCTTTTTCTCAAATAGAATGGTTGATCAGTGTTCGTGTGAATAAACACCTTCCTATAGCTCTTGACAAAAGTCCCGGTTTTAAATCCGGCGGTCACTGCTCCGTAATCCTGCTTGTCCAGTTGCTCGATGAAGGTGAGGTCAGTGCCTTTCATCTTCTCTGCCATCCACTTGTCGAACTTGGCCGTCATCTCTGGGGTGAAGTGGTTCTTCCAGTCGCCGGTCTTGCCTTTCCTGATGAAGCTGCCGCGATCTTTGTGCATCCTTACTCCATCCTTCATATGATCTGCGTTCACCCAAGGGTTGTCCTTGAGGTTGTCGATGTGCAAATGTTCGGCCAACTTGTCCACTTGCTCGTCCGAGTAGCACTTCCCCAGGAAGGTGGCCACTTTCCGGATCTGTGACCTCAGGTCTCGCTTCATGTCCTCGTAGAAGATGAAGCACATGTTGGGATGGTGACGCAGGTTCCAGGCCTCTATCATGTGCTCGATGACGGGGGCCAAGACGACATTACCGTCCATGAAGTACTCCATGAAGAGCTGAAATGGTCAAACCAAGTGAGCTTTTCTGCGAAAACAGTTATAGGCAGCACACATTGAGGAATACAAATCAAGAAGAGAAGATAGTTCACTGCTGACCCGTTTTAACCTAACACTTAGTGGTTCTTCCAGTCGCCGTTTTGACCGCACTTACCTCCAGATCCCCCAGAAAGTCGTGCATACGAATAAGACGCATGTGGTGGTAGTAGGAGACGCAGACATCCTTTGGGTTCCTGGCCACGTAGACCACCTTGCAGACGTCCAGCAGACGCGGGTTGTTCATGGAGAACGGCAGATGCGACTTGACGAAGCGCGGAGACGGTCGGTTTGGATCCCCACCCATGGCCAACAAATTCAGGCCATCCTCTTTAGCAGCGTCGGGAGGAGCCAGCTTTGCCGCCATTTCTTTGTCCATGATGCCTCCGAAATCCACAAAACTCCATCTGAAATGAACAATGAAATCATCAGCGTAAAGGATGATGATACTATGAACTACCTCTCCCCAGAATAACTTGTACAATTGCAAGCACATAAAATCCCTCTATGATTCGTGAGCACTTGATAACTAAAAATACGAGAGAAAACAAATCGTTGCCTCCCGTAAGAAATAGGCATAGCATGTGGGTATGCCAATCAACACTAAATAGCATTGATTAGAGGGTAGGTCACCTCTATACCTAGTGTTAACCTGTTAACCCATAGACATTTCTAGTGAATTAACTTTTACAACTTCAAAAATGCCTCGAAAATTTCGAGGATTTGAAGAAAGATGAAGATTCCTTTAATCAAAGGACCATTGATATATAAAATAATAGAAGAAAACGATACCAATTAACAAGTTTCTTTGATCGAGTCTGTTGCATTTTGGGTAAGCCAGACACAGGGAATTCGCCGCTGCTAATGACATTTCCTCATGTTGGAAACCAGGGACATGCTACGCAACATACCTGACCGGCATGATGGGCGATTTGGCTCCCTCATAGTCCAGATCGTTGGCAAGCAGCCAGATCATCTCCTGACTCCAGGTGGTTCCGCACTTCGGAGGTGTCGCAACCCAAACGTCACGTGGGTCCAAGGGATGGTTGTACATGTCCTCCATTTCCTTCTCAGTTACAGTTGCCGACATTTTGAAGCCCCAGTGGTTGCAGGACGCGAGGCCATTTGGGTTGCTGAGAAA
>JAXIVJ010014627.1:5000-33871 GCA_036785665.1 Chirona hameri
GCCGGTGTCTTGGTGCGGGGGCCCCCTGCTGGATCTCGGCCGCGCGGCGAAATTCGTTGCGTGGCTGATTTGGCGGGGGATTTCTGCGATGGGACGCCGATGGTAGATGTGCGGTCTTGCGTTGGCGGCGGCATGATTCCCTGCCAAATCAGTCGTGCAACGAAAGGTTCCATTGGAATTCGTTGTTCATTTCTTAACGTAATGCTCCTCCCAACCCTCCTCTCCCCTCTACTCCGCTCTTGCCAAAGCCGCGTAGTTGAACACCCGCCCCTGATAACAGATGCCGATGCTGCGCTGCGGTGCGGTGGCCGCTGCGCTGCGGTGCGGTGCTCACTCCACTGCGCTGCGGTGTGGTGTCCGCTGCGCTGCGGTGCAGTATGTTAAATCATGTTGCTGCCGACGTGGGGTTGCGCGTTGGCTGCCGGTGTCTTGTTGCGGGGGCCCCCTGCTGGATCTCGGCCCCGCGGCGAGGGTTTCTGGCCGTGGCTCTTCGTGACGTGGCTGATTTGGCGGGGGATTTCTGCGATGGGACGCCGATGGCTGATGTGCGATTTTGCGTTGGCGGCGGCATGATTCCCTGCCAAACCAGATCACACGCCGATGCTGCGCCGCGGTGCGGTGGCTGCTGCGCTGCGGTGCAGTGTCCACTGCGCTGCGGTGCAGTATCCACCCTGTCAAACTTTTTTACACTGTTAGGTGATAGTTATCTTGTATTGATAGGTCCCCTCTTAGATTATCTCTACCAAACACGTTTAGCTAAACAAAGGCTCCCTATTAATCAATCACCAAAACGGACAAAACAACACCAAAAAGACTACTCACCACAAAAATGGACAAAACGCCGCCAAAATAGACACTCCAAAGCCAAATATATTAATGCCACCAATTTTGACAATGCCACCACCACATTGGGCACTTCCACCACCAATATAACACATCCTGCAGCCGAAACGTCCACTTGAGTATCCAGATGGAAGAAAAAATGTCCAAAAAGGGCACTCACAGCCTAATTGGCTAATTTACCACCAAATCACTTAGACCGAATACCAAAATCTAGTAGGGAAGGTATAAATAAAACCAGAAATTAGTATATTTGACCTCGTCAGCTAAACAAGATCATATTCTAAACCAAACTGTCATGCCAGATAGCGTCGTGACAACTGACAAGTACGGGTCCCGCCGCCATTGAAATTGGAGGGTCCAAAAAACCGACCAGATTAGCCGACGATGTACCATGCTCCGCAACTATGGGACCGATCTACTTGATTTCTTCACCAATCGATTCCGACTGCTCGGGATGGGTGCCGTTTTGAGTTGTATTCACTTTGGGGCAGTCTAAGTGGACCAAATTGGACCCGAATTTCCCCGTACCAATTTGCCGACGGCGTCATGCTCCGAGCCTATGGCCGGACCGATTTGGACGGGGTCTTCACGATTCGATCCGGCGTGGTCCAAAACGGTGCCGTTTTGAGTTTTATGCACTTTGGTCCAATGTAAGTGGACCAAATTGGACCAAAACCACCAAAAATCGTTGACGACGACGCCATGCTCCGAACCTATCAGACCGATTTGGGCGGGGTCTTCACCATTTGATCCGTAGTGGTCCGGCTTTAGTTTTCATTTGCATTTTGCCCACCCCAGCCTAAAAATCCTGGCGACGCCTATGAAGCTAGGTCGACCGGCATACCGATTTATCTTGGATTTATCCATCCTCCCCGTAACCTAAAATCCTAGATCGATGCCCATGATCGCTGATAACGGTGAACAGGGAGTATGCGATGCTTCAATTACGTATATTCTGGCATGTCTTTGACCAGCAAGTTGCTTTAAAAAAGTTATTAATTTTGGTGATTGTTCAAAGTCCTCCGCCGGCACCCTGATGCTGTTCAATGTTCATGCTGTTTAGTCGGGTTTCTGTATTCCATATTCCATCTGGCATCGTTGGTGGTGGATTCGTCTTTTTGGTGGTGAATTGGTCTTTTTGGAGGTGGCTTGGGCCATTCTGGCATGTTTGCTAAGTTGATGGGGAGAGTGTCCACTTTGGTGGTGGAAGTGGTCATTCTGGCTGTTCCATTAATTTTGTCCCCTAAACAAATATAACAGGGGTTTTTTGCCTTGCGCATTTTTGGCCCACCGCGCAGGTTTTTCCCCTTTGCTATAGACGCTGTTTTTTTTATTATTCAGGACTTTTCGCCCAGCTAAACACACCCCACAACCAGGTCTCGCCGAGGCGCCGGAGCTAGGGAGACTGGCAACAGTCTCCCGCTGTTGCAATGACGGCACCCCACGGCTCCATCAACTCTGACACTGTACAAGTATTCTGCTCTGTGTGTGTATGAAATATATTGTGTAGGTATGTGTCTCGTGTTTTATTTTAACTTTGACTTTGAACGAAATACTTAACGTAAGATAGACTTTAGATTTACTGTGAACAATTCACTTAACGTAAAATAGCTACCCTATTCCCTTTCTTGCTCGGGTTCCCATAAACCGACTAACGTAACTCTTTGCCTGGCAAATTGCCAGAAGTACTTTCCCCAAACCCGGGATATGGCTATAGGCCGGTCCGGGTAAAAAAAAAAAAAATGATCAAAACGAAATCGCTAATTATCATTAATCCTTGCTTTCAAAAGTGAATATGACTGAAAATATGAATGGACTAATTAATCTAGTTTTCATTGAAATAAGCTACTATTTCTGAAAACCATGTCGTTGCAAAATATGACCATTTCCTGAACCCCGCACTTCCGGGATTCGAGCAAGATGGAGTCGCACCAAACGCCCCAAACCGCCACAGCCATCTGGCATCACCAGAGCTAGTTTAAGATGAAATTGTTAATTTTAAGTAAACTATGGTGTTATCATGAAATTGGAATTTTCAGAAAAAATGCATTAATTCATAAAGTTGCGATTGATACCAAAAATCACCGGGAAAAGCCTCGTTCTTACGAGCTATAGACTCAATCGCCCCAAACGCCCCAAACGCCCCAATCGCCCCAAACGCCCCAAACGCCCCAAACGCCCCAAACGCCCCAAACGCCCCAAACGCCCCAAACGCCCCAAACGCCCCAAACGCCCCAATCGCCTCAAACGTCCCAAACGTGAAATCCTTCGTGAAAACGGCTAGTGCTGACGGAGCCGGGGTGCCATCATTGCAGCAACGGGAGACTGTTGTTAGTCTCCCTGGCTCCGGCACCCCAGCGATACCTGGTTGTGGGATGTATTTTGCTGGGAGAAAAGTCCTAAATAATAACCGTTTTCACGAATGATTTTGCGTTTCGGGCGATTGGGGCGTTTGGGGCGATTGGGGCGTTTGGGGTAAATGGGTCTATAGCTTGCAAGAATACATCTTTTCCCGGTGATTTTTGGTATCAATCGCAAGTTTATGAATTAATGTATAAGTATATGCTGTTACATTTCAATATTTCCCGTTAGTTTGCTTTGCATATTCAAATTCTTGAGCAAATCTGGCAATTTTGGGTTGCGTTAGTTCCTTCTACAAAATATACCGAAAACGCCCCAAAAGAGGCTAACAAAAATACTAGATAATCAGCTTTGATTAAATAAAATACGCAATTGACACTTAGTTAGGGCAAAATTAAAGATATTAATGACAAAGAAATATAATATTATGATGACAAATGCAATCAAATGTCAAAAGCATAGACAGGCCTCAATTCATCGTCGCTCCTTCCCGCTGAGATCGTCCAATTTAGAACGGTAACTTCGTTGGTTTCTGAAAACCGGAACAATCCATACTCATTTATTTAAGCAACGAATCAAACCAAATGTTCTTGATTTGATCAGTTGATTAATGACGAATCTCATAAACAGCTGAAAGAACCTCAGAAAAAGCACTTATAAACCCATGAAACATGCGGGCTTTCTGCAGACACCGGTACTGAAAACTCAAAAATGGCTGCTCTGGATCGAACGGACGGCATGGCTGGGCGCAGACCACGGCTCTGCACATGCGCAACGTGACGTCAGGCGACCGGCTGGCCCGTCGTCATGGTGACGGGCCGGCTGGCGCCGGAGCCACGTAGTCGCCATGGTTACCGGGCGGCGGCGCCTGCGCGGAACCAGCGCAGAGCCGGAGCCAGCATTTTCGTCATCTTACAACAAATGATCAAAACGAAATCGCTAATTATCATTAATCCTTGCTATCAAAAGTGAATATGACTGCAAATATGAATGGACTAATTCATCTAGTTTTCATTGAAATAAGCTATTATTCCTTAAAACCATGTCATTGCAAAATATGACAATTTTCCGAACCCCGCACATCCGGGATTCGAGCAAGATGGAGTCTCACCAAACGCCCCAAACCACCACAGCCATCTGGCATCACCAGAGCTAGCTTAAGATGAAATTGTTAATTTTAAGTAAACTATGGTGTTATCATTAAAATGGAATTTCCAGAAAAATGCATTAATTCATAAAGTTGCGATTGATATAAAAAAATCGCCGGGAAAAGCCGTGTTCTTACGAGCTATAGACCCATTTACCCAAAACGCCCTAATCGCCCCAATCGCCCCAATCGCCCCAATCGCCCCAATCGCCCCAAACGCAAAATCCTTCGTGAACACGGCTAATAAAATACCCAGCGCCCAACGCAAAGGGGAAAAACCAGCGCAGAGAGCCAAAATTGCGCTAGGCAAAAAAAACCTGTTATATTTGATTAACTAATCGTGTTTGGTAAAGAGAATCAAAGAGGAGGCCAATCAATTCAGGATAATCATCACCTAACAGCGTTTGAAGATTTAATGTGATTCGATTGTGTCGCGTGTAATCAATGATTTTCTGACGTTTGATATTGGACACAGGGCAAGTAATAAGTACATGTTTAATTGTATAACACGGAAACCTGGGCGGTGTTGGTAATTTTGGGGCGGAAGATTGTCGAGAATGTAATAATGTGTAATTTTTGGATGACCGAGGCGGAGGCGTGCTAATACGATTTCTTTCTCTCTACAATTCTGGTGACTAGCTATGAAATGTTTGACTTTTGGTTTGATTGGATTCAGGTGAAAATGCGGAGCAGCGTCCCACTCGCGCTGGCGCAATATATTAAATTGTTGGTTTATGTAATTTAAAACGTCTGATAAAGGACTTGGAAGATGGTTTTCTGGAGGTGATTGTAAACTTAATTTTGCGAGTCTGTCGGCTGCCTCGTTTCCCGGGACACCGGCGTGTCCCGGGATTCAGAAGAATTTAATTGTGCTGTGTTTGTTATGTAAATATTTAATTAGCTGTCGAATTTTGAAGACTATCGGGTTTCTGTAATCACGAATCGAGGAAATGGCAAAGAGCGAGACGGACGAATCTGTGCATATGACTACTTAAGTTTTTCCGTTCTAATATATATTAATGCTAATAAAATTGCTGATAATTCTGCTGTAAATACGCTATTTATGTCTGGGAGTCGGAAGATATTATTAGCTATATTTGTGTGGTATGCTCCGCCGGTTCGGCCGTCGTCCCGGGAGTCGTCAGTGTATATGTATGTGTATGTGTTGTGTTGTGCTTTGTGTTCGTGGAAGAGTGTGTGTGTCTCTGCCGCCGTGACTGTGTTTTTGTTGTGTGTGAAGAGGCGGTGTGTGTCTGGTGTTGTGTCGAGCCAGTGAGGTGTGAGTGGTGGTGTTGGCATTGTGTTGATGTGTGGGATGTTGAATAGTGTGAGTGTTTGTGTGATTCTGTGACTGATAAGTGGGTGTCGTTTTGGTAGTAGTGTTTGTCGTCTTGTGGGTGCGGGGTGGTTTAAGATGTGGAATGTTGGGCGTGTGGGGGTGAGAACTTGCTCTGGCGTAGAATCTGAGTAGCATGTATTTGCGTCGGCGGCAGAGTGTGGGGATGTTTGTGTCGATGTGTAAGTTTGTGGTGTTGGTGGTACGACAGGCACGATCCGCAAGGCGTGACTGGACAGTTTGCAATTTTTGTATTTGTTTGGAACATATATCATCAAATAAGAATGCATTATAGCCCAGGATTGGGCGTATCAGGGAAGTATACAACTGGATGAGAGTGGAGCAGTCTGCGCCCCACTCTCGACCAGTTAAAGACTTAATCATATTAATTCGTCGCGTACATCTCTGTACTAAATCATTGAAATGTGGGATGAACGAAAGACGAGTGTCGAGCGTTACTCCCAGATATTTGAATGATTTGACGAAGGGGATAATTTGATTGTTATATTTGAATAGAATGTAGGGTTCCACATATGCAGTTCTTTTCGAGAAAATTAGGGATGCCGATTTACTGGGAGAAATTTCCAGACCCTATTGGTCGCACCATACCTTTATATCAATGAGAACTAGTTGTACAATTTTGCTGGCTTGATCGACACTGGAGTGGGAGAACGACACCGCCAGGTCATCAGCGTATTTTGAACATTTGAGATCTTTGTCGATCTTGTTAATATTACTGAAAATGTCATTAATCATGATTAAAATAGGGTTGGAGAGAGGACCGATCCCTGTGGGACGCGTATATTTTTGGGTAGACAAAGAAGTGCCACATATAGATATCGCTTTGCAATTCGGTGTGGGCATCGTTCATACTTGGTTCCCCAATATTTCTTCCGTATAACTAACCTCACCTAACCTACCCCGCCATAACCTACCCCGCCAACCCCGCCATTAATTCCGATTGGGACGAACCCTAAGATTCGCTCGTAGCCATTAAGTCCGATCAGGACGAAACCTAAGATTCGCTTGAAGCCATTAAGTCCGGTCGGGACGAACCCTAAGATTCGCTCGTAGCTTAAGTCCGATCGGGACGAAACCTAAGATTCGCTCGTAGCCATTAAGTCCGGTCGGGACGAACCCTAAGATTCCCTCGTAGCCATTAAGTCCGATCGGGACGAAACCAAATATTTGCTCGTAGCCATTAAGTCCGATCGGGACGAAACCTAAGATTCGCTCGTAGCCATTAAGTCCGATCGGGACGAAACATAA
This sequence comes from Chirona hameri, assembly GCA_036785665.1. NCBI lineage: Eukaryota > Metazoa > Arthropoda > Thecostraca > Balanomorpha > Balanidae > Chirona > Chirona hameri. The sequence goes on from JAXIVJ010014627.1 coordinate 11,957, forward strand.
GATTCGCTCGTAGCCATTATGACTAAAAAGCAAAAACTTGTCGCCGGGATTCGAACGGGCCACTCTCGGCATGGAAGCCATGCATGTTAACCACTAAGCTACAGAGGATTATGCTATTAGAGGCACTGTGCCACATCTACTCTGGCTATGTAGCGGAAATATCGTCAGGTTGCCAGATTGTTGCCAGTCACTGCAGTTGTCGCTGGATATAGCACTTCTTTGTCTACCAAAAAATATACGCCTGTGGGACATCGTGGTCCTGATTTTGATTTGGAGAATATGTGTTGCCGCACCTTGCATTAAAAGTTCTATTGTCTAAAAAGTTTATTATGAATTTGGCGAGTCTACCTCGGATTCCGGCCTTATGGACCTTTACTAAAAGTGAGGTCTTATTGACTCTGTCAAACGCGGCTCTCAAGTCAAGGAAGAGGGCGACTGTGACCTCTCTTCCTCGAAAGCCGCGCTGGAAAGAGTCAATAAGACCAACTAAATTGTCCGCAGTGGATCGACCAGGTCGAAAACCACTTTGGAATGTGGAAAGTAAATTATTTGATTCGATGTATGTCCTGATACGTCCATTAACCATGCGTTCGAATAGTTTACATGCGCAACTAGTTAGAGAAATAGGGCGATAGCTAGCGGGAGAAGATTTAGGTTTGAAAAGTCGTTGTCAGCCAATCAGCGGCGGCACTGGCCTAGACCCCATTTTGCAACTATAAATTGAATTGCTTAAAAACCGCTGTTTTTGGGAAAATGGCCTTAGTATTTTCAATATTTCAATAACGGCCAAAGATAATGGCTATCTCCGTCCAAAGCCAATACAAAGGTGAAATATTCCCTTTAAATGTCAGCAAATAGTTACAGAGCATATTTAGCAACAGTATTCAGTAATAGAATGTCACAGATTGTTGGCCATCTGACTTGATACTTTTCAAACATTACCAAGCATTGCTGTTTTTGTTGGTATGCATATTGCATAATCTATATTTTGTTCTGGAAATGACTATTTACACATTATGTTGAATAATTACTGACATCCTTGTTCTGAAATATATCATACAGACTAGGCAGTAGGCTGTAGGCATGTATATTGGATATTAACACAATCTATTCGGAAATTTTCACACCACCACTTCTGCTGCCATAACAATAAGGCAGAATAGCAGGGACGGGTGCATCATTGATCATGTTCACTGAATAAGGTACCTAAGCTCTATGTATGTAATTCAGTTGGGCAAACTAGGGGGAGGCAATCAAAAAGTTGATCGATCAAAAAGTTCATCGAAGTGGGCGGAGCGATGCCCTAATAAGGGCATGCTTGCAGGCCTTCAGTAAAACGTCAATATTTGAATAATCAAGCGATGACATAAACCCAGAACCACAGAATCAGCAAGTAAAAATATGAAACTATGCACAGTATATGAAAGCTACCTTTAAAAAAAATAATGAACGTGCATTCGATGATCTACTGCAATCAACAAATTGATTACGGGCATTAAAAACTACGACGGCGATCAACTTTTTGATTGTGCAGACAGCTGGCTAATCAATATATTGATTATGTTAACTTATACTGAAAATGTTATAATGTTAATGTTAATGTTAATGTTAATTTTATACTGGAAAAGAAAGCTGAAATCAAATAATATTAATCATTAATAAAAATGGAATCATCTGATAAATAACTAATTAACTAGGAAGCATAACAAATTACCTCGATTTGATGAATTTAGGAAATACTTTTAATTTTCATTCAGAAAGACACAAAGACACATTCGGTGGACACTGGAACAACACTTTTTCGGTAGATAAGTAATTTTTCTTTCTTTTCCAACACAAATCTGATGTACATAGGCTTTCTTTCGATGTACACGACACGTTTCAGTGTGGTGATGTACCAAAATCAATCAAAATATTGATTGCATGCCCATATTAGGTCATCGATCAGCCCACTTCGATCAACTTTTTGATTACCTCCCCCTAGTTTGCCCAACTGAATTACTCTGGTTTAAGCACACTGGCCATCTTGCAGTTTCAATGTTAGGATCACATCAGTCACATTCTTGAATATGTTTCAATCTTCAAGCTGAGCTGAAGACCCAACAAATGGACAAGCATTAATTCAATTGTATGCAGCTTTGGCTTCAGTTGCTCCAGGCTCCAGCTATAAGTTCCGAAGGGAGTTGAGCGACGAGAACAGCCACTCTGTGAAAGGGAGGAATGGGTCAATGATAATTTTACTGGTATTCATATTTTTAGCAAGAAAGTATTGTAATAAGTTTCAATTCCACTAAAAACTTGGTTAGGCACAAGACAAAACAGGGGATGTTTCTGTTAGTGGTTGATCTGAGCACTGAGGAGTTTACCTCCAAAAAAATATCCAAGTTAAAATGTGTTGATGAGGCCTCTTGTCAACAAGCTAAATTCTACCAAACAAAATATTTCCAGATTTAGGCAAATTCAATAAGTTAAATCTTAGTAAAAGTCAGCATTTGATTCATTACGATCTCAAACACTAAGGCCTGTCAATGATGAGGAAAAGTGAAAAGGATAATTGTAGCTACTTACTGATTTGTTTTGTGGAAGAAATCCAAAGTTATAACTCTTGCCCATCTTCGTCCGATGTTGATGACTTGATGTGAGTGATGAGTTGAAACCAATTTCCAATGACAATGAAACCAATGATTTACTTGACTCAGTACAAAATCACCAACACTGATCACTTACAAGCCTCTATAAACACAATAACCAAGACAGTGTAGCAGCGCGACAATCACAACGACCTTGACAACCCGGCCGACGGCAATAGTAAATAAAAACTGACGCCTGGGTCCTGTCTATTCTTTTTCAGTTGTTTTGCTGCAAATAATGGCGCAATTGTGGCCACCGTTTTTGCCGCATTGGCTGTTGGTGAAACTCGCCGTCAGTAAATCACAAAAATCTGTCAGTTTATTTTTTAGGTCGGCGAGTATTTTTTTCGTGCGTTGGTGAAACTCGCCGTCAGTTTTTCGGCCGAAAAATAATCGCCGACGTCAGTTTTTTTTGGGCAAAACTGGCCTCTGACCTAACAAAATACTGAAATACTTTCGATAGAAGTTGTATCAAGCTATCAAACGCCGTTTTCTGCTTGTCGCTACTTTGCGTAGTTTTCAAGATCTCACAGGGGGGGGGGGGGGAAATCACCCCCCCCTGCAGTTCGTGTTCGGCGCAAACCTCCTGCAGTGCGCGGGTTAATTTTGTGTTAGATACCTATATCCAATTGCATTATGAAGTTACATAGGGATTATTTTATTGAAAAAGATAAGGTTAGGTAAAAACAAGTTGTTTTATTCAACCTCACAAAAACAGTAAAATCGGTATTTAGGGGCCGATTTCATCAATACCAGATATGGTTGGCGTCACTTGGGATCATTTTTAACTCCCCTGGACGCCAATGCGACTCAGAAAGAAGGACAAGTTTGTATTAGAAGCAATTGTTTCCACTTCCATTCCGAGACATCGGGGACTTAGGAAAGGAACGTCATGACAAATGGCGACTGAAACTTTTATCTCGTCTTGAGAGAAACCAAACCCGCTATGCTTTGCAGATTTTAGCTCTTAGCGTCTTTTCGAAAAGTTTGCCGTCACAACATTCTCTCATCGAAAATATTTTAATTAAAAAATATATATTTTAGACAAATTTGTGATCAGGAAATTGGGGCTATGCGCACCACTTTTTGGTCAAATAGTACGGCTTACAGTATGGCTTTATACGCCTAGGCGAGACATTAAAACAAATATTTAGGGGGTACTCTTATTTTGATACATACCCTTATAGTAGGTACATTTTTGATGTCTTATAACTTTCGTCATATGTTAAATGCAGCTGATCAGACATGCTACAACAAACTTCGCAAACCTTTCGGACCACCCAGTACAGCTACACATGCAGTCAAACTCGCATCAGGCATAACTTAAAGTGAATAGATCACCTTGAAAATTGTCTTGAAAATTGGCTATACGGGGCATTTTGAGCTGAAAAACGAATATGACATTTGTTCGGACGATATATGGATATTCGCAAAAAATGAGCATGTTTCTCTTTTCTCCTTCTTGACCTAACAAACTTCCTGGCAATGCATGACAGCATGCATATATGGCAGCTCAGATATGGAAGCTATTGCACACAATAATGTCCGACTAGTGACACACAGTACGCAAAATAGGACGCGTTGCTTGAGTTTCTGAATCTTTCGATTAAATATCTCTATTTCACAAAAATCGCTGGTTTCTCGTACCCCACCGCAGTTTCACGGTTACTATACAATACACGCGATCGCTGTAATGGTTACGGCTCAACTTGCCCTGGTTACGGCTAGTTTGCGGCGGAATCTGTGTATGACGCAAATACGGCGTCAGCAGGTATGACGTCATAATACCGACTAAGTTTCGTAGGCCGTAGGCCCGAAACGGAATCTGAATTTAGGTTCTGTGTCGAAATTTATCAACGTAGCCAGGAAGTTATTTCACTGCAACTCATTTTTTCGACCTGCTCTACAATTCTGCTCTCTCTGTTCAAAACACCATGTTAAAGGTGAACTATTCCCTTTAAAGCACAGCGACGGGAGCACAGCGTTACCCATGCAAGACAGTCATGCTTGCCGGCGGTGCTGGCCGCCTTAGCGTCGGCAGCGCCGCGCCGGTGGCCGCTCACGGTGTCCGGGGGAGGCGGTGTTGGCGGCGGCGACGGTCGGAGACAGGCTGGAGCTGATCGCACTGTCGCCGTGGTAGCTGTATCGGTGGCCGGGCTCCGCCTTCTGCGTGGTCGGCGCCGAGCTGGCTGGCTTCCGACCGTTTGACGCCTTACCCGGTAACGTGCTGTGCCGGCCCACAGACAGAGGCTGTCAGTAAACACATCAAACACACACTCCAGTACACAACAACGGCTATTCGGAGCGTCACCTCATGCAGTATCGATAGGATACGCAACACATATGGATATGTTAAAAACGACGCCCAGCTCTGACATGCATACAAGGAAGTAAAGAGCGTTCAGTGTGTAGGCACGCACACGTATGACGTCACATAATGTTCAGTGTGTAGACACGCATACGTATGACGTCACATAATGTTCAGTGTGTAGACACGCACACGTATGACGTCACATAATGTTCAGTGTGTAGACACGCACACGTATGATGTCACATAATGTTCAGTGTGTAGGACACGCCCACTTATGACGTCACACAATGTTCAGTGTGTGGACACGCACACGTATGACGTCACACAATGTTCAGTGTGTAGGACACGCCATGTCTGACGTCACACAATGTTCAGTGTGTAGGACACGCCATGTCTGACGTCACACAATGTTCAGTGTGTAGGACACGCCATGTCTGACGTCACACAATGTTCAGTGTGTAGGACACGCCATGTCTGACGTCACACAATGTTCAGTGTGTAGGATACGCCATGTCTGACGTCACACAATGTTCAGTGTGTAGGACACGCCATGTCTGACGTCACACAATGTTCAGTGTGTAGGACACGCCATGTCTGACGTCACACAATGTTCAGTGTGTAGGACACGCCATGTCTGACGTCACACAATGTTCAGTGTGTAGGATACGCCATGTCTGACGTCACACAATGTTCAGTGTGTAGGACACGCCATGTCTGACGTCACACAATGTTCAGTGTGTAGGACACGCCATGTCTGACGTCACACAATGTTCAGTGAGTAGAACACACCATGTATGACGTCACACCATGTGAACTGTCCCAGGCAGCATGGTGTCGGTGCGTGACATGTTTGTCGCCAGGTTGGCGATGTCTCAGCGCGCTAACCGTGCGTCCGATGCCGGCCAGTTGCACCGGACTCGGTGGCTCTGTATCGCCTTGGGCAGACCCAGAGCCGTCGTTCCGCCACCGCGCAGCTGTGCCATGGAACAAGCTACCCATACACTGGCGGATGCAGGGGGGGGGGGTATTTAGGGCCATGCCCCCCCCCCCAAGACAAATTGGTCTGTTTCGTCCCCCCACAAACAAAAAAGAGCAAGCCTCACATGCAATAGCAATCGGTAATAATGCATAATGACTTTGCCTCTGTGCCATAAATACAAGTTTCGATGGAAACAAATATAAGGTCATTGCTCGTCTTTAAGACGATCAATGACCTGTTACCGAATGCCTCTTACTCGCTAACGAAGGGTGTTACAATAGACTGTTGCAAAAGGGACGAAGTTATTCATCCAAAGTTCTACCACTTGTATTATTGACCCATTGCTCTTCCTGATTTCAAAACAGTTCTTGTTTCAGCATCGTTACAAATCAAAACCCTTATTTTTTGGCATTGGAAACAGAGTGCCCTTCCCTCTGTTGTATTCTGCTATCCAGGTAGCTAAAAAACGCGCCGAGTTTCGAGGCTTACCATTTTTTTTTTTTGGGGGGGGGGGTGAATAGATATGAAGTTGACACTTGGTACGCATACAAAACAAATAATTATACGTTAAGCAAAACAGTTTCATATCAATCGGATATTTAGTTTCGATGTTATAAGACATTTTATCTAAACCCATTCAAAAAACGGGTTTTTGACGTTTTTTATTTCCACGCGTGAACGATCGGACCACCTTCAGCCCGGACTACCGCCAACAAACGCGACTTGCACTGTCCGATACTGGTGCGGATGAGCTCAACCTCCACTCCACTTTCGTGCCAGCATCGGACAGTGGAAGTCGCGTTTGTTGGCGGTGGTCCGGGCTGAAGGTGGTCCGATCGTTCACGCGTGGAAATAAAAAAAAACAGTAAAGAAACGTTTTTTTAAAGGGTTTAGATAATGTATTATAACATCGAAACTAAATATCCGATTGATATGACACTTTTATTTATTAACGCAGCATTAATTGTGTTGTATGCGTACCAAGTGTCAATTTCATATCTATTACCAAAAAACAATGGTATGCCTCGAAACTCGGCGCGTTTTTTGGTGGCTACCCGGATAACAGAATACAACAGAGGGATGGCACCACTGAACTCTACAATATGGAACGCGCATTGGCCGGAAAACTGGTCTAATGCCAGCCTTCATCTTGCCGGTACCAAAAAGGCGGCCGGGCGCGCGGCCGCCCGTGTTAATAAACCCTATTTGTAACAGGGGGGGGGGGGGATTCCGCCCCCTCATGTTTTTTCGCAGATATCTCCAGAACGACTGGAAGCAGGCTCATGCAATTTTGGGACTTTTCCAATAATTGAATTCCGCACTTGGAATACAAATTTCGAGTTCTTAACCTGAACAGAGGTGGTTCCAGGGCACGGTTTTGGGAGGGTTCGGTGGCGACATTTGGCGATAATACGGAAATGCGATCTTCGCGGTTTCTTCCTAACTGCCTCAAGTATGAAGGAGTTACATCGGTTTACGGTGATTTCAGCAAGTAAAAATTAGTTGATGTTAATTAAATATCATAAAAATTGCATCGCAGAGGCGGTTTCAGGGGCTTGGAAAAGGGGGATTTCCAGGAAGTATTCAATGCTTGGCGGGAAGCCAATAGAGCGATTTAAGGAGCATTTATAGCTATCAAGATGTAAAAGATGGTTTCTTCCATTATTTTTATAATTTATTACATGTAGAGTTGCATAGGCGTGTTCAGGCACATGCAATGGGTGACTGGCATGGTGATGACGATATGCCAGCGATTACGGCGCAATAGACGGTTAACGTATAATGATATATGCACAATGAGGCCAGGAGAGGGAATACATTTTTTTTTCTCGCAGAGGCGCGCTCAGGAATGGAAGAAAGGGGGTCATATTATTGCAAGGGAACTAAGATGCATACAATGTAAAAAAAAATAGAATGACATAACATACTGGAGTTCTCGGACGAAACACGCACCAAAGGGTACTCTACGAACGATTATGAGATAATAGGCGAGTCCAGCTAGGGTAAAAAGGGGTAAGCAATGTGAATTGAAGTTGTAAGTGAAATAGTCACTGTTGACTAGTTAGTATCATAATAGCGGATAATATACTTATCAAAAGGCCTTGCGCCTCCCCAGTTTGGATCTCGGATGCGCCTATGATGAAGTACAATATGCAAAAAGGAACTATCTGCGATCAGTAACTTATTTATAGCGCTGGGTAGCAACATGCCTGCGGTTAATATTTTTTTCCTATTTGACCTCCCTTTTTCACTAACCTGGTACCGCCTATGGCAAACAAATATGATTTATAACTGTTTTGTCTAATGTCACAATAACATACCATTTCATTTATATAAAACAACATGAAAAAATAGTTTTATTCCACATTTACTTCACCCCCATATTGAGTGACCTGCACACGCCTATGATTTTTTAATTTTCAAAAGTAATCGCCATATATCAATCTCCAATTCAATTTTTATCGATTCCCATTGGTTGTGTTAAACTCGGTTGATAAACATGACAGCTGTGTTGGATCACATATACCACTAAAATGTGTAGTTTTGCCCCCTGTTGCCCCCGTATCAAAAATTTCGATTTTTATTTTTATTTTTAGAAATGTAGATCCTGTTGAGGGGAACCAAACGCCGTTTCATTTGTGAAAATCGGACGAGTAGATCTTGAGATCTCCGGGGGCGGCGCAATCCCCCCCCCCACCCTGTTACAAATATGGTTAGCCAGGAGCCTGTTACAAATATGGTTAAAGGAAAATTTTCACCTTCGGAAATTTTTTAGAACACGATTTTATTATATTTTTTAATACAGTTTCTTTTTTTCTGTTTAAAAATGGTCCTACATCGCGCCAATTCAGGAGAGAAGGTTGTAAATTATTGATTTTATGGTGTGCGTTATTGGTCTGCGCATGCTCCATGGCAGTGCTGGCACTTTCAGACGGTACGGTACATCATATATGCGCCGTATTCCTTCGCCAAAAAGTCAAATATCTTCGGCTGGAGAGTCTTTTCAGCCAAGAAAAGTTCCAGATAAGGATTTCTCAACACGGGCTACAAAACTGCTATTTCAGTTCAAAACCCATGTTGAAGGTGAACTATTTCCTTTAAAGGAAGGGGAGGCGGGCACACCGGCTGACATTTTACAATATATTGAGCGAACTACTTGTGGTAGCGCAACATGACTACAACTTAAACGTTCCTAATTGAATGGAGAATGATTCTAGATGTTGCTATTTTTTCGTGAAAAAAACGAACAAAATACGAACGCCGATATTCATTCTCCATTCAATTTGGAACGTTGTAGTGGTAGTCATATTGCGCTACCACAAGTAGTTCGCTCAATATATTGTAAAATTTCATCCGGTGTACCCGCCTCCCCATCCACGGTTGGGCGCGCCCGGCCCCCTTTTTGGTACCGGCAAGATGGCGGCCGGCATTAGACAGCCCGGCCGGTAGGGGTCCGCGGCGAATGCTTCCCAGTGGATGGCACTCAGTTTCCAATGTCACAAAATAAGGGTTTTGATTTTTAACGAGCTGAAACAAAAACTGTTTTATATATATTTTTTTATATATTTAACATGATCCAGAAGTTTTTTTATAATAACATGATCCAGAAGGAATTAGACTGATATCTTGCGTATCCTTGGAATAGGAATAATTTGAATATTTCCCCATTGACTTATAATGGGGAGGTCACGAAATTGACCCGACCTTAGGTCGCTGATATACAAAATCCAAGATAAACGAATTGTAGATACATATGACCTTATGAAATCCTGTAAGTGTCAAGCCGATCATTCGAAAACTGTGACTGTGGTACGACCACAAGGTTTTTTGGAGGTGGGGTCACGTGACCTGGTCTGGTGACCTGACCTGAGATGACGCGATGTACTTTTGTTTACCATAATGTGCGCAATTGATTCCCAAACAGCTGTACCAAGAACGGCGGCGCTGCGCGCTGCCGTATTTTCGCTATCCTTGAAAAACCCGAGGGGGTGTCTAAACACCCCCGACACGGCGCGGGTTAACGAACGAGGAAGCAAACCAGATTTGTTTAATTTTGTCCAAACTTTCTAGTGTTCGCTTCCAGGCCAGCATTTTGGCCGTTCTGGATTCACCAGCGTCCGGTTAGGAGGAAATATCCAGCGTCGGAGCGGCCCGCACCCACCTTGCATCACTTGTGTTGGTGAAGAATCTCCCCTAAAATAAGCTCGACTGTTGCCGATTGTTGTGCCTTTACACAGACAGAAAGCACTTTTGGGAATCAAAGCATGCTTAACCCGCGCCGTGCCGGTACTCGGCGCCACCTTCGCCATGCGGGAGAAGGGGGAGCGTTTCGACCCCCCCCTCTAACTCGGCTTCTATAGAACGTAGGGAAAAACCAAAAACACCGTTCGAAAGCTCGTCAAAATGCATTTTGAGACTATTTTTTTTTTCTCAAGTCAATATTGAGGTCACCAGAGGTCATCAAGAGTTAAATTTTCCAGTTTTAGGACTTCGCTCCAGAAAATCCCAGATATCACAGGAATTATGATAGCGCTCGAAGAAACGAAGCAATGGAAAGCTCTTTCAAAATGTAATCGCTAAGGTGTCCTCAGATTTAAGCTAAGGTCAATCGTTTAAGCTCCAGAGCTCATCTACGGCAACAATTGCGACGCCACCGTGTTTGTATTGTCAAGGCGCTTCGAATTATGTTCATGATGACCAGGTTAGGTTAACTTAAAACAATGACCTCAGGTCAAGTTCAAGTGGTGACCTAATTAGGTCATGTTGCACATTGGCAGACGTGCCTCGACGAGACAAACACATTGGTGTCAGTTTCACGTCTCTATCTTAATTTTGTCGAGCGTTATTGACACAAAATTGTTGGTGACCTCGGATGATCTCAGCTGACCCTGTAGGGGTCACTGAACCAAAATTGCACCTGGGTCTTTAAAAATGGCTTATGATAACATGATCCAGAAGTAATTGGTCCGATATCATGCGTATCCTCAGAAAAGGAAGAATTTGAATATTTCCCCATTGACATATAATGGGGAGGTCACGAAATTGACCCGACCTTAGGTCACCGATATCGAAAATCCTAGATAAACGAACTGTAGGTACCATTGCCCTTATGAAATCCTGTCAGTCCGAAATCGATCGGCCAAAAACTGTGGCTGTGAGACGACCGCACACTGTTTTGGAGGTGGGGTCACGTGATCTAGTCTGGTGACCTGACCTGAGATGACCCGTGGCAAACTTGTACAATATGTGGGCAATTGATGCTTCAACAGCTGTGCCAAAAACGGCGTCGCTGCGCGCCGTCGTTTTTTTGCTATTCTCGAAAAACCTTAGGGGGAGGGCGTCTAACCCCCCCCCCCCCCCTGCAGGCACGGCGCGGGTTAATACATCGCATGCAGCTAACAGGACACGCACAGGACACGCACATATCCCACCACTAGACAAATCTCGCCGCACGCCAAGCCGCCCATTGCGTGCCAGCAACACTCTACCGGACCAACGCTCATCTCCAACACCATTCACCTCAGAACAGGTGCCCAACACCTCAGAACAGGTGCCCAACACCTCAGATTCACCTCAGAACAGGTGCCCACCACCTCAGATTCACCTCAGAACAGGTGCCCAACACCTCAGATTCACCTCAGAACAGGTACCCACCACCTCAGAACAGGTGCCCACCACCTCAGAACAGGTGCCCACCACCTCAGAACAGGTATCCACCACCTCAGATTCACCTCAGAACAGGTGCCCAACACCTCAGATTCACCTCAGAACAGGTACCCACCACCTCAGATTCACCTCAGAACAGGTGTCCACGACCTCAGATTCACCTCAGAACAGGTGCCCACCACCTCAGAACAGGTACCCACCACCTCAGAACAGGTACCCACCACCTCAGATTCACCTCAGCACAGGTGCCCAACACCTCAGATTCACCTCAGAACAGGTACCCACCACCTCAGATTCACCTCAGAACAGGTGTCCACCACCTCAGATTCACCTCAGAACAGGTGCCCAACACCTCAGATTCACCTCAGAACAGGTACCCAGCACCTCAGATTCACCTCAGAACAGGTGCCCAGCCTGTATAGCTGCGCTGCAATGTCTGCGGTAACTCAGAAGCGGCCCACCAGCGCGCGTCGGCTGCGCACGTGCGACTCACACAGGGTCGGAGTGGTGACGGATGCGCTCTACAGGCGTCTGCTGACGACTGGGCTTGCCTCCCATGGCTGGGGACGGCGCGGCGCGGCGCGGCTCAGGTCATGGTGCACCGATGGCGCTCTCGACACACGGTCCGGACCAGCACTGGCTGCTACCGGCCGCAGAACCGCCGCCACGAATACCGGATGGCGTCAATAGTGTCCGCCTCTGCCCTCCCCCTCCCCCGCCAGACCTGTCGGCTATATCGACCCCGCTCCAGGGGTGGCCGTGCACCCAGTGGCGGCCCCAGGACCGCCGCTGGGTGGTACACTGGTGACAGTAACACGCGCAGTGGAGAGGGGTATGCCATTAACACGCAGTGGAGGGGGGGGGGGGGGGGGGGGGGGGGGGCTCCACTACGTGTTACAATATGTGTGTGTGTTATGACCAGCGGGTCAAAACTGGGCAGCGGCGGCACCGGCTCCACTCCGTGCAATAGTTCAGAGTTGACGATAAACTCATCCGACAAGGTTGTGGCGTCACTTTAGTGCCCTCCCCCCTAGGATCTCCAAAAACATGAGAGCTAGAACGATCAAACTTACAGGGTAGGTAAGTGTTATGATGATCTACATTTGCAAAATGTTTCGTGACCTTCGGTCAATATCTTCAAGGTCAAACGAGGTCACGAAGGTCATATGTTACAATTTCGGGAATTTTACCTCTGTGACGTCACAGGTCACCAGCAATGTGTCCAAAGTTGTTTCCGGGATGAACATTGGCATTGTCTATCTTTGTTGCATCGTTTTCAGCTATTCACGAAAAACATGTGGGGGGGGGGGGGGGCACAAAAGTGCCGCCTCCCCCCCCCACACTGCGCGTGTTAAAGCCAAACGTGGCGATTCCAGGAGCGCTACAATGTCCTGGCTTGATACCAGGCAACGTAAGGGACCGCTGCTGGAGTGATGACAGACAGAGACACTACGAGAGCTTGTTCGATACTGTCAGCAGCCCGTTGGATGCGTATATGAGGCGCCAGCCGAAATTGCGCTGAAGTCGGACAAGCGAGACTGACACGGGAACATTGGCACTACCGTGAAGAAACACCGGAGGGGCACACCAGCGGGCCAAAACTGGGCAGCAGCGGCACCGGCTCCACTCCGTCAAGAAGCACCGGAGGGGCACCAGCGGGTCAGAGTAATAGAGTCAATAATAGAGAAATCAGAGTAATAGAGTCAATAAACCGACAGCGACAGCGACAGCGACAGCGACAGCGACAGCGACAGCAACAGCGACAGCAACAGCGACAGTGACAGCGACAGTGACAACGACAGAGGGAGAGGGAGAGGGAGAGGAGGAAGATTATGAGGTATCCAGAAAGCTTAGAGATAAATAGTTACATTTTCCCACAACAATGGAGTAATTACTTGAAATGACAGACGAGACCAAAATATTTTGTAAATTGATCACATATTGCATTATATTCAAATTCATACCGACAGATATGTCACGTTAAAGTTGACATGCGTTCCACACTTTTAACGACCGGTACTCTGAAGTACTTGGTAACGAATTTCGGTTCCCACCTAAATCTAGTATTGCTTTTTTACTAAATGGTTTATAAAATACTTCCTGCACTCTGTCTATTATCATTATTCCCTAATATACTTCACAATGAACACACCTTTAATAAAATGGTATCCAAATTAGCAGTTAACTCATGCACCCAACGACAGTTTAGTTAGTGGTTGCAACCCTCATTTTTGTTTAAACAACTGTCATAGTGTGTCATTCATTTTCAACATTCTGAGTTTTGTATAGTCTCTGGCTGTATATAATACAAATCAGTAAAATAACAATTTTTCCCCAAAATAATCATCATAAAGTAGTGCAAAAAATAATTAGAAAAGTAAATATTCTCTTTAAATAAGAGACAATCTATTTAATTAATTATATAACACGGAGGGCTGAGACAGTATGGCAAAAATTACTGCCTCAGCTCTCTGTGCTGAAACGTACAGAATACATGACATATAAATAATGCATTTACTAATTAATAATAATTAATAATTAGTTTTATTAATTTCATTCAATAACTAACTTTTCCATGCATTCCATTCCATTCCATTAACCTAGCTGATTGTTCCACCCATAGAATGACATCATCAATGTCCGGCTTGTGAAAAGCAGTATTCAGGATATGTGGATCGACGAAAAAAAATGTTCAGGGTGGTGAGACCATGATACAGCGAACACAGCGAACATTTTCGATGAAAATATAATATTTCAAGTTAGAGCCTCTTCAAATGTGTTTATCATATCAGAAATATTATGTAAACTAAACCGTATATGAGGAAACAAAACATCGAACAAAACATCAAAACTTCGAACAAGCATATTATAATGGGGCTGGTAATGTTGAGAAAAAAAGACTATTTAAGGTTTGTTAAAATTGGCCTTTAACAGAGAAAGGTGAGCACCCTCAGCAATTATTGCAAGGCATTATCGTCGTGTCTATGATTGTCGCTTATTGTTTCGGGTGAAACATTTGTTCGATGATTGAAATGACATCAATTTGGCTAGCTAAACCCTTGTTATTGTGGTCGGTATTACCTCGTTGGTGGTTTTACCATGCTGAAAGAACCTGGGGCCAATCTTACCAATGCCGTGAATGCAAATGCCGTTAATTTTATTCACGGCGTTCCATTCACGGCACTTCATTCACCCAATCTTACCAATGCCGTATTCACGGCAAATGCCTGATGCCGTGAATGCGGCACTGGCCGGAATATCTGTTGACGGAAGAAGAAAAATAGCACCCAGTGCCGCTTCTGATTGGCTGATTTTCCGCTGCCAGCATAGAAGAACGCTCGCGAATTGGTTGTTAATTTTACCAACAAGAAGGTTTTGCGACGTGCAGCAGTGTGTTTACGAGTGCCCTGAAGCTGAAGTGCTACCAGTGATTTGTTTGAATAATTTCATTTACTTCTAAATTCACTATTTGGAAAAGTCAATGACGCAAAGAGGGGAAAAAAACTGGAGGTCTTCCGGTTTTGTCTAGCAAATAATGTAAGTATTTTTGGGTACCTAGATGTTTTTGACTGGGGTGAGGTCCACACCGTTTATACGTGGCCGATATATTTGTCGCGACCGAACACGAGGCATAACAAATGACAACAGATACATACTAGAAAAACAACAAATATTACTTGAACAACAAGCAACACCGGACATTCACGGCAAGAAACTGTGCCATGATTTCTTCCGTCGCCGGCATTGCGAAAGCGGCAATCAGCTGATTATTTGAGTGTGTTTACTCCATTCACGGCATTTATTCTCCAAGGTCAAGGCCAAACAGCGGCCAAAATGCCGTGGATACCCATTCACGGCATGCCGTGAATAGAATGCCGTGAATAGCTATTCACGGCATTTGGTAAGATGCCGTTGCCGTGAATGGCCGATTTTCACGGCAGACCCCAGATTCACGGCATTGGTAAGATTGGGCCCTGGTGTGCAATCACTGTATAAAAGAGTGACAAAAGTTTTTTTTCGTGCACAATGAGCTACTCATGTTTTGGCTTTATGTTTTAGCGTGTCTCACAGAGTTTCAGGAAATTGTGTACATGTATTATGCACATAGACATTTTCTCAAACACCCATAACTTTTGATACCTACACATGTGAGGATATTCAAAACTGAATTGATTTGCAGTTTAAGCTGAAAGCCGAATGATTGTCCATCCGCCATAGGTGCAAAGGTATTACAAAAACGGATCTAATAAACGTTTGAGGCGAGGCAAAAATACATTTTAAGAAATTGTAATTCCATTTTAAGGAGTCTGGGGCTACCCGCCGGTCGGGGCTACCCCAAAATACAAAGCCTTACGGAAACGTCTAAAAATATACCTACGTTACTTTTATCAGAATGTGTCCTTTTAATGCTTATACAGATAACATTGCATCACCTAGTACTGTGTCTATAGTCCAATATTAGAGTAGCTTCCACAGTTCTTTGAAACATCGTCAAAAGCTTCGGTGGTCCCCCCACCCGTTATTATTGCTATGATTTGTTCTTTCGTGTATGCCTCTTTACCAATCTATCCACTTCCTACATGAATGATTAAGGAATTGCCGTTCATCGTGACATTCTATTCAATCCGTTTTTGTCAGTTAGCAAAGCACGTTAAAATAGCGCACACGATGACGATAATTGCGTTCACTTGAGATAGACATACGCTACGGGCCCGACTTGCCCAGCCCGGCCCGGCCCGGCCCCGAGCTCGCGGCTTCTCGGCTCTCTGCGAGCGTCATGCCACGAAGGCATTGACCCAGCTGACCCGGCCCGCACGGTTCAAACCACGTGACCATTGCCTGACGCTAGCTAGCCTTTACGCAGGAGCCCCATTCATTCATCCGACCTCCACCAATCCCAGTCGTGCAGCTGCTTCGAGAGCGCTGATTGGTCGCGTGCGGTCATGGCTGGCTGAGGCATCATAGGCGTATGTAGGAATTCAGTTACGAACTTAAACGATATATGGCTCTGAAGATTGTTCGCAAATTGCAGAAAATTGGACGATTGGAAAATACAAAAGTGCGATTCATATTTAGGTAGACAAAGCCAGCGACCAGCACATACAATTTCAAACGATTCCGCCAAACGGTTTAGGAGATATAAGCGATTTGCTGACTAGTCACTAGTACCTGCCATTACTTTTGCAGTGACCTGTACACAGTCAAGGGCGGCCCCAGACGGCTGATGAAGAATTGACCAAGAGGGAAGTCGAGGGTTGAGACCGGGGGGGGGGGGGGGTGGAAGCTGTTATTTACGAGCAGTAAATCTTATGCATGCGCTAAACTATTATTGCGCCGCGAAGCGGCGCCAAAATTTGAGGTTTTGAGCGTGTTGGAGAACTAAGTTTCGCGGTGGTGCCCCAATGGCCCAAGGGCGGGGGGGGGGGGGGGGGGGGTCATGACCCCCGTGCCCCCCTGGATCCGCCACTGGTGGAATGGGGGGGGGGGGGGGTAGCCAGGTAGCTGTTTCTGACGCTAATGTTAAACGTTAAACATAGGGCTAATGTTAAAATCCTGCTAAGGTCCCGTCCACCCGTGGCGACGCCGCTGCTCGTGAAACACGTCATAACATGTCACATAAGCCAGGAAGTATTGTGAGGTGATGCACGTTATGTTTCCTAAACATTAGATTATTTAATAGAGAAGTAGCATTAGTAGCAGTAACATTCACATGACATTAGTGATTTGATCCCCATCTGCCTTTACATGACGTGGTCCATATTGCACAAAAATAGTAATGTTAGTATATAGTGGTTCGATATGGAACATAAATATATTTGGCTTCCCCGTAATTGTGGAGGTAGAATGTTAAGTATAAGAGCCGTAACGCACGATAAATGAGAAATAGAACACAGAAGAATGATTGCCAAAAACTAGAGGACTCGAGTAAAACACGCAGCAGCGTGGTACGCCACACAATTTCAACCGTTAATATACGAGAGATTGTCATTCCCACCAGGTGCATTTTTAACTACTGGCTACATATCTTTTTAATAGGAAAATGCTAGATAGCCAACAGTGCGATGTAATTACTCATAACACTAACATAACAGCTATATGTTTGCGTCACTAGCACTCAGCGTGGATTTGCCGTTTCATGACCAGGTCCAGGGGAGTACAAATCCATAGGTGGAGGGTAAAATTGTATTGTTTAGATTAGATATAATGTAAGAGGCAATAGAGCTCACCAATGCTGTTGTCAGGGCACTCGTCTCGGCCAGCGCTACCTTATCAGACGTATCAGATCTGCAATATCTGCTCACGGATGCTGTCGTCGGGGAACTCGTCTCGGCCAGCGCTGCCTTATCAGACGTATCAGATCTGCAATAGAGCTCACGGATGCTGTCGTCGGGGAACTCGTCTCGGCCAGCGCTACCTTATCAGACGTATCAGATCTGCAATATCTGCTCACGGATGCTGTCGTCGGGGAACTCGTCTCGGCCAGCGCTGCCTTATCAGACGTATCAGATCTGCAATAGAGCTCACGGATGCTGTCGCCGGGGAACTCGTCTCGGCCAGCGCTGCCTTATCAGACGTATCAGATCTATAATATCTGCTCACAGATGCTGTCGTCGGGGCACTCGTCTCGGCCAGCGCTGCCTTATCAGACGTATCAGATCTGCAATAGAGCTCACGGATGCTGTCGTCGGGGCACTCGTCTCGGCCAGCGCTGCCTTATCAGACGTATCAGATCTATAATATCTGCTCACGGATGCTGTCGTCGGGGCGAGGCCGGGCGCAGCGTCAGCTCTGTATGGATTTCAGCCGCAGCAGCGGCAGCCGTTGCCTAGTGATTGCCGGACAAACAGAGCGGCTTGCGTCCGGCCGCTGTTCTGGCCGGACCGCGGCCAGCGGCGTACTAGGGCAGCCGATGGGGCGTCTGACATCTCCGGAACCACGCTGCCAACCACTGCTCTAGGCCAGACTTGTCAATGATTCAATGTGAATCGACTACTTTTGATTGAATCATTCTTATTTCAAATGAATGACTCATGAATCGATTCACCTCATGCGCAAACCTGTTGTGAGTCACTGATTGAATCATTCATACAGAGAAAATAGGCTGATTGAATCATTCATTGCTCAAAGAATCATTCTTTTTTGGTCGAACAGCATAAACTGTCCACAAAATATGCCAGCGGCCCAGCATTCATCTGTGCCCTGTGGACAAACCAGGCACTTAATGGCCAATCATATGAGCTCTGTGTCCTGAGCTGTAGCCTGTAATTCATCCATGCGTAAAGAAAGCGAGGCTTTGTGTCCAACTCCAGTGGGCACAAAGCCACTGTTCAATCAGCCCTAACTAGGTGAATACCTTGGAACTGGTAGGGTTAGGGGTAGGTACCTAAATACTTAGAAAAGGTAACTAACTCATACTTTGGTTTACAAGCCACACAGCACATGCACACCTTTTTCACACGAAAAATTATCAAAAGCTACCCACCTTTTCCTAATTTCTAGGCTATACCATATCAAAAACTAAATCATAAACAAACATTTGCATGACCTCCGCATGTCCCAAATATCACTGTCGCATCGGCGCCGCTTTATTCCACATCATGCTTTATAAAAAAATAATACCTAATGCAAAATCAAAATAAATGTTCTATTCGCTTAAAAAAGTGAAACGTTAAGTCATTAATGCTTTTGGAACTTGGAATTTGCAATTATAATAAATATTATAAATATCATTTTATAATCAAAATAAACAACACGCGTGTCCAATTGGCTCACATTTACATTCGGAAATACATTCGCAGACTATTTGGATTGCTTTCAAAATTGGTACACAGATAGATCACGACCTAGTGATCATTCTGGTAAAATCTTAAGAGTCGCACATTCAAAATCAAAGGAGTTAGAGCCGGTCAGATAGGTTTAATGTCAAACAGCGGACTATTAATATTTTCATGAAAATTGGCGCACAGGTAGAACATAACCTCCTTATCACACTCATGAAATCTTAGAGTCGCACATTAACAATCAAAGGATTTAGAGCAGGTCATATGTTTAAGGTCAAACAGCAGACCATTCTGATGTGCATGCAAATTGGCACACAGGTAGAGCATGACCTCCCTATCACGCTCATACAATCTTAGAGTCACACATTCAACATCAAAGGAGTTAGACAAAGGAGTCGACACTTCCCTTTAATGTTGAGTGATTGAATCAAGATTGAATCATTCATTATGGTAATGTTGAGTGATTGAATCATGATTGAATCATTCATTATGGTAATGTTGAGTGATTGAATCATGATTGAATCATTCATTTTGGTAATGTTGAGTGATTGAATCATGATTGAATCATTCATTATGGTCCGTGAACCACTGTGAATCGACTCATGACAAATATGAATCATTGACAAGTCTGCTCTAGGCTAAGAGCAACTGTACTCCTGTCTACTTATATTCCTGTCCATAGGTGGCGCTAGTAGTAATCGCCTGAAGTTATGCTGTACCGCATAGCTTGCATCCGAAAACTGTGATCTGCGCAATGAGGGAGGGGGTACCAAGTCATTCTGGCCATTAACAGGAGGTAACCATACCTTTGACGCTGATAATCATCACTCTAGAACGTGATTTGCGAGTAGCCCCAATTAGACGTCAGAGGGATCGGAAATCCACATGACCGGAAATTCGATGTCACGGATTAATTAACCCTCGCCCTACGGGGGGTCCTAAAACGACCCCCCTGAGGTTTTTCTTGCATAACTTTTTACATATGCGGCGAATCTTGCTGAAATTTGCAGCAGCCGAGTTTACAACAATTATACATAAGCTGTACAAATTTCGTTGAAATTAGTAGAGCAATTTGGTAAATAATGACGTTTTGATGGCGTCATGTTGTTGAAAAAAACGAGAAATGTTTGACAAATCGTAGAAAACAGAGTTTTAAGTAAATTGCAAACACAATTCAGAAAAAAGATATAAAATGTAATTTTCTTTAAAATGGCAGTCTCGAAATTTCCAAATTTGAGGTTTTTGACCCCTAAAATGAACAAAAACTGATTTTTGGGGGAAAATTCCCACAAAATCAAAATTGCAAAGATGTTAAAAAACGGAATATATGTGAGAGAAATGAGTATGGATCATCCTCAAACCAAATTTTAAAGCAATGTCTTTATTTTTGCCTGATTAATGGCTCCCTAAGAGTAAGCAACTCATAACGTCATTTTTGTAATTACTTTTTTAACTTGTTTTGACCAGATACGAATATAGAATTACCTTTTTTTTTGTATTTCTGAGGCAAAAATGGTCTAGGAACATGCCCTTTTGTTAACATTTATCAATTTCTAATTTTGAGGTTTTCTGACCGAGCAAAATCGCTGTTCTGGACGTGATCGATCGAGCTAATTCACTTGACCTGGAAGGTCACTCTTTGACCCGAAACCTAAAAATTGCATAGCGTTAGATTCTAAACATGACATGCAACATGTTGGTTCTTACCGCGTTGCTCTATCCTGCTTGGTTTGTAAGTTAACAGGGGGGTCCTTTTAGGACCCCCCCCCGTAGGGCGAAGGTGAAAAAGCTCCGTACGGCGAGGGTTAAAAAGAAAGTCCTACCGAATTTTGTCTTCTTCTCGAAAGCACCATGGAAGCATTTGCGAATGCCAGCCTGTTTGGATGCCATGTGAATGATCTCTGAGGAGCTGGCGGCGAGTGACAGTCGGCGCGATTCTTTCGAGATGGCTGTGATGGAAGGCGCTGAGGCCGCACGTCTCGCCGCAGCGTCTGCTATTCGAGATGGCTGTGATGGAAGGCGCTGAGGCCGCACGTCTCGCCGCAGCGTCTGCTATTCGAGATGGCTGTGATGGAAGGCGCTGAGGCCGCACGTCTCGCCGCAGCGTCTGCTATTCGAGATGGCTGTGATGGAAGGCGCTGAGGCCGCACGTCTCGCCGCAGCGTCTGTTAATTCGTTGCCAGCCCACGTGGCCAGGTACCCAGCAAAACGACAACTTTCCAGCTTGGTCCAAAGACGGAAGTGGTGATAAGAAGTCCTGTACAAAGGCCAAGAGGCTGCTCAAAAAGTCTGTCAAAATGAGTTGCAAACTTACCCGCTCCCATCTTGTCTCCGGAAGAAGAAAAAATATTAACGGATCAACGGCTCAACGAATTAACAGCATACGGGTCACTGAGTAAACGGGTCAACTATCCTCTAGTAAAGGTGTAAGCCGTGCTGTGTGATCAGCTGAGAGGTGCAGCACGCGTTTTGATATGCAGTGCGCACGGATCGGCGAGAACGGGTGAGACTCTGGCTGGACGGCGACCAGCCCGGCCGTGAGTAGCG
>JAXIVJ010014628.1:0-33870 GCA_036785665.1 Chirona hameri
TCACTCGTTGACCTGAAACCTAAAAATTGCATCCCGTTAGATTCCAAACATGACAGGCAACATGTCGGTTCTTAACCCGTTGCTCTATCTTGCTTGGTTTGGAAGTTACATGGGGGTCTTTTTAGGACCCCCCATAGGGCGAAGGTGAAAAAAGCTCCCGTAGGGCGAGGGTTAAGTCGCATCCACAGGATGTACAAAAACAGAACAAACAGTCGTCGGAAAAGTCGTTGCCTGAAAAGAACCTTCAGCATATGTTACGAAGCAGACTAATTGGTCCTCTAGAAACGTCTCAGCTATAGGATTAGAAAGCACCTCAGATTAGTATGATTAATATGATTTTGTGGGCGACAAGCGGCTTTTCTGTGACAGCAGCTCACAAATGTCAGACGTGACCATTCTGCCGACGGACCAAGCAACTTAAATTTCCAGGAATAGAGACTAAGGGTGGAAGAGGAATGTGAAGTGTTCTGCGAAGCCTTTAGGTCGTTAATTCGTGTATAGTTATTGTTTGCCATGGGTCGGGAGTAAGGATCCATGGGAGCCCGTTTGATTTCTTCATCAATTTTGGCATGGGGATAAACTGAGTCTTTTATTGGTTATAGGCAGGTACAGGTGGGAAATTTCGTTTTGGCATGTCACCCAGTATTTCAGGTTTCTAATAAATGTCTTTGGTTTGATTTTTAAACGGCAAGTAAATAAAAAGAAAACATATTTTGTGACACGATTTTTAACGTACCTCTAGATACTGGCTACACACTTGGTATTTGACTTCATGAATAGAAGTGACCTGATTTGTCCTGAACAAAATGATTTCTTGAAACATTCGTTTTTCGTTCTAAGATTAAGATAAGCTGAAAAAAGCTCCCGTAGGGTGAGGGTTAATACAAACCTGGATGAGCACACGGCTCCTTTGATGTATGACATAACCGATACCCGGGACGCAACCACC
Organism: Chirona hameri; assembly: GCA_036785665.1. NCBI lineage: Eukaryota > Metazoa > Arthropoda > Thecostraca > Balanomorpha > Balanidae > Chirona > Chirona hameri. The sequence continues at coordinate 950 of JAXIVJ010014628.1, forward strand.
TATACGGACAGTGCAGAATATCCGTACCGTTTTTAACGGGCGCCGAAGCCCCCCTCCCCCTCCTCCACCCGGACCATTTGTGTTTTCCAATTATCACCGCCAACAGGACAGGCACCAGTGGCGTACAGAGTATACGGTCATTTAGGGCATGACCTGGACCTTTGGACCCGAGGCGCCCATGCAAAGCTGGTGCCCCCGATCAGTGGCGGCGCCCCTCCGACCAGTGACCGGTGACGGCATCCCTCCGGTCAGTGACCGCGCCACTCCGGCGAGTGACGGCGCCTCTCCCGCCAGTGACCGCGCCCCCTCCGTCGAGTGACAGCGTCCCTCAGACTAGTGACTGCTTCTCCGGACCGTGACGGCGCCCCTTCGGCCAGTGATGGCGCCCCTCCGGCTAGTGACGGCGCCCCTCCGGCTAGTGACGGCGCCCCCTCCGGTCAGTGACAGCGCCGCTTTGGCCAGTGACGGCGCCCCTCCAGATAGTGACGGCGCCCCTCCGGTGAGTGACGGCGCCCTTCCGGTGAGTGACGGCGCCCTTCCGACTAGTGACCGCCCCTATCCGCCCGTGACGCGCCCCTGGCCAGTGACGGCGCCCCTCCGACTAGTGACGGGGGGGGGGGGGGGGGGCGCCTCTCCTTCCGCACGGTGCGGAAGGAGAGGCGCCCTCTTCACAAATGGAGCAGAACAGGCGCCCTACCGGACAATAAGCAAATGCCGCCCCCACGGGGTAAAACAGACGCCCTCTAAATTGGACAAATGTCCTTTGCCCATTAGCAAATGCCGCCCCATGAAGCAGAACAGACGCTATCTAAACCGGACAATAGGCATTACCAGAAGCCCCCCCTCCCCCAGAATGCCCCCCCCCTCCCCCAGAAGCAAATGCCTTCCATACTGAGGGTCCTGGTTCAATCCAGCTAATCAAAAGTTGATATTTTTAAAGGGCCTCACAAAATAAAGTGGCCGAAATTCGTAGAGTTTTTCATATCCAGGAGTATATATATGTTTTGGGAGGCTTCTTTTCCAGGGGCCCACCATGACTGGCTTGCCCCTCCCCTCCCACTTCCGAATGTCTGGTTGCACCCCTGGTGACTGCATACGATCGTAAACATGAGAAACCGAAATAAATAGTTTTAGTTTGTTACATAACTCAAAAGTGTCTTAACCCGCCATTATTAGCCCCGTTTACATAGCAGTTTCAAAACAGTGGAACATTGGTCACTAATAGTGGAGCATGAAGGTTTCTTTCACCATCACATGATCACGATTACGGCGCCAATGCGTCAGTTTACCGTCTGCTGTTTTGTATCACATTGGTCGTATGGTTGCTGCAACCTAGGTATGGCCTTTTTGGTGTTGTTTCCGTGGTATTATACAGAATTCACGTCAGGTGCTGGTAGCGAAAATAAGTGCCCGCTAACTTGGCTAAAATAAGCTCCTCCCACGTTTCGAGCTGCATGACTTACGGTACAGTGCACGACACAGCGGGTCATTTTTAGGCACCGCAAGCACTTTTTAGATGCCTGCGGCATGTACTATGCAGCATGCGAACATATGTGCGACAAAATACTAATGACAGCGCCGGTATATTGGTGGAACATTGTATTATTGGTTGTGTTGTTGTATGGTACCGGTATGATACTTTCCGGAGATCTAGCAGCTCTAATTCTTATTCGCGAAAAAGCGGCAACTGCCGTCGGAAAAAGTAAATCTGTTGCGCATATGGAAGCGTAGCAGTCTTCGCAAAAGCTGCTACGCTACCAAATGAAGGTCAAAATGTCGGAAGAAAAAATACTCCGCTCTGAATGTTTGTGCTGTTAACAGTACTTATAAAGCACGATTTCGAAATAAAAGGAACCAAGATCACTCTTACACCATGTTTGAGCAAATTGGATCAAATCTCAGTCTGGTGTAGTGGTGATATCTACTCAAACGAGCTTAAAGGAAATAGTTCACCTTCAACATTAGTTTTAAACTGAAATAGCAGTTTTGTAGCCCGTGTTGAGAAATCCTTATCTGGAACTTGTCTTGGCTGAAAAGACTCTCCAGCCGAAGATATTTGACTTTTTGGCGAAGGAATACGGCGCATATATGATGTACCGTACCGTCTGAAAGTGCCAGCACTGCCATGGAGCATGCGCAGACCAATAACGCACACCATACAATCAATAATTTACAACCTTCTGTCCTGAATTGGCGCGATGTAGGACCATTTTTAAAATGAAAAAAAGAAACTGTATTACAAAATATAATAAAATCGTGTTCTGAAAAAATTCCGAAGGTGAACTATTTCCTTTAATGGAAGATGTTCCACAATTAGTGAACAATGTTCCACTATTTGCTACAAATTGCTATGTAAACGGGGCTATTGACTGGTTCAAAAATTATATTGGCGGTCACACTCAGAGTGTTAGCATCACTGGCTCTGATGGTCGTATTAGTGCCTCTTCCCGTCAGGCAATCAATCAGGGCGTCTTCCAGGGCTCTAGCCTTGGTCCTGTCCTCTTCTGCGCGTTTGCCAATGACCTGAGTCTGTACGCCGGCGACGCACAAGTTGCAGGCCCAAAATCTGCGATACCGAACCTTGTCTATGGCCTGGAGCATTCTTTATCGTGTCTCGGCGATTATTTTCACTTGAACGGACTTAAAGTTAACGTTTACAAATTTGAGTTTATCGTTTTCAGTTCCACACAAAATTTGCGCAATCTCCCAACTATCAATGTCTCTTACCGTGATACATGTCTGACGCCTAGCAACGAAGTGAAAAATATCGGTCTTATTTTTGACCGGCATCTGTCCTGGGACGCACATGTTCGAGCCCACTCGCGTAAGTGCTGTGGTATCCTAATTTTTCTTTCCCACCTTCGTCATTACCTTCCTCCCGAGACCCTTCCTGAAATTGTTACCGCCTTGGTCATCTCGCACATCCGTTACTGCCTTGCAGTATATGGGAACGGTACTGCCAAGAATCTTGCCGCTATCCAAAAGATTGTGAACTTCGCTGCCCGGGTCTTCTCAGGCAAGCGTAAATTTGATCATGTGTCTGATGTGCGAGATGCACTCGGCTGGCTCGAATCCCCCCAACTTTTCCACTATCAGTCCTTATGCTTTCTTCACAAAATAATCAGTGCCAGAGAACCTGAGTGCATCGCCCGCCAGATATGTGTCAACCGAGACAATCCTGCTCATGCCCGCTCAACCCGACAGAATCATCTCCTACAGTTACCCGCTATCCGCACATAGGCCGGGCGGCGTCGATTTATGCACAGGGTCCCACAGCAGATGAACGAGTTGCCGGCGGACATTCGGGGCTTGAAGGGAGCGCACTTTAGAACAAGGCTGAAGGCTTACCTACGTGATCTCGGTGGCTCTTAATCCGTGTGTTTTTAGTGTTTTAGTGTCATTTTAGCATTCATCCGTTTTTGTCATGTTCTTATAGTCATGTCATAGTCGGCCTGTGTATGTATGTCTGCGTTCGGTACGAGTGTGATTGTTTTACATGCATGTCATTGTCCCATTTTACTGACGAGAGGGCCGTAATAGCCACAGTTGATGTGGATGGCCTTTAATAAAGTACTACTACTACTACTGGGGGGGGGGGGGGGGGGGTGTTTAACGCCCCCTGATGGATTTTCGTAATAGCTCAAAAACCAATAGCGTTGATAGTGATAGTAATGATAGTTTCACGTTGATAGCAACGTGAAACTCCGGGTACCTTCTTCTAAATCATGTTTAAGTCTTCTGTGAGAGAAGAAAACGATCGTCGAAAAGAACAGAGTTATAGTGAATTTGGTGACGTCACCACACACGAGTTTTACACCAAAATCAGCTAAAATGTAACCGACCTTACAAATGCCATACTTTGAGCAAAATGCAATCCAAAAACGTCAAAAATAGCAAATGGCAACGGCTACAATATGGCTATCTCGGATTTGGGCAAATTTGGGTTTTGAATCCCAAAAATTAAATAAAAATGGGGGAAAATGCCCACAAAATATTTTTTTTTCCTCAAAGATATTCAAAAAGCCTGAATATGAGTCAGATAACCACATATGGGAAACTACCATGCCAAATTTCAGAATGATATCACCATTTTTGACTGACTTGTGTGGCATCTAAAGTATTGGTAACTCGTGACGTCATATTTACAAATTGCGTTTTTGTCTTGTATTGACCAGATACAGACAAATACATGACACTGCTGTATTTCTGAGAAAACTGATCTGGAAACATGCCTTTTTTATTTAGATTTATAAATTAAAATTTTTGACCTTCATTGACCTGAACTTGACCCGAACTTGACCTGAACTTGACCTGAACTTGACATTAACTTGACATAAATTAAGTCATGTGGTAAAATGACTATCACTATCGAATTCTACGTTGAAAATAACTCATACAACATGTGTTGCATGACTTTTGTAGATATTTTGAGCATAGTGACCTTTTGTGATCTGACCTTGACATTTAATTTGGTCAACAATCTCATTTTAGCTCATGCGGGATGTGTATCATACCTTTGGCAGAACTTTGGGTGATCATGGTCGTAATCGAAGGGTTTGGATGGAAAATATGACTCATAAACTCAAATTAACCAGGGGCGTTTAACGCCCCCCCCCCCCCCCCCCGAGTCAATGGCGTTCGGCTGAGACCCCAGTCAATGCCGGATTAAAGATATCCTGAGATACTTTTTGTTCGTCGTCAGTTTGGTGAAAGTGCAATCACAGTTGATATTACTGGTGCTGTGTGGCGCTTGTTTACATTATGCTTTGATTTGCTTGTGTGATTTCTGTCGTGTTTTGCCGCGCTGCACCATTATCGCATTTGTTTACATTCATACGGTTCTTCTGCTACATGACGGTGTTTAACCGTCATTTGTGCTTGACGGTGACGGTTTGACACACGATGGTGTTTGACCGCCACTCTTAACGTTCTGCTAAATTAATAACACGTGCTGTTCTTTCTGTATTTACTTCTTTGCGGCTAAAGGCCAGACCACTGCCAGTTCCAGGGAGGGGCATCAGGGGCAAATGCCCCTCCCCCACAGGAATATGGGGCGGGGCATTCAATGGTATGCTCCCCCCCCCCTCCCCACGCGTTCCCAATTTATCGTAAATTTGTAAAAGTTGTCTTTGCTGCAGTCAAAATCCAGCTATCCACAGTCAAAAACCGGAAAATATCGCGCCGCTTCACGGCATGACACAACTTTCACAATTGCTTATACAAATTTTGGAAATGGGAAAATGAATTCCATTAAGTGTCTGGCAGAGGCTCTCCTTGGCGGTAATTGCTGGTACTGGCGGATCCAGGGGAGGGGGCATCAGGGGAAAATGCCCCCCCCCCCCCACTTCACAGGAATATGGGAGGGGCATTCAATACAAGCATGAAAACGCGATTTACGCGATTTAGCGACCACAGAGCGGTACTAGCCGTCGTTTTGTAGTACGGGAAACGGCCTACCATGTGGACGTGCCTACATATATGGGCACAAATTACCAGGCATGATGTCCATCGGTAGAACCAACATATCATAAGTGCTTGTGAGAGCTTCCCGAATGCATTTAATCTTAATTTAGTTCATCCTACAATCACCGGAAGGCGAGAAACCATGCAACGGGACAGCCAGGGGTGGTAAAAGTGCTTTGAGTGGCCCCGACTAAAAGTGGCACATACAAAAATGACCCCCGCACAGCTGGGGTCATTTTTTTCTTTTACTTCACATGAATACCCTAACATGCTCACATCATGCTCACAACATCTCTGCTCACATCTGCACGCTCACATCATCCCTATATTTTAACCAGCGCCGTGCCGGGGGGTGGGGGGCATTAGACCTCAGGTTTTTCGCGGATAGCGGAAAAACGGCGAAGTGTAGTGACGCCATTTTTGGCACAGTTGTTTGTGCATCAATTGTCCACATTATGTTAAAAAAAAATCATCGGGTCATCTCAGGTCAGGTCACCAGACCAGGTCACGTGACCTCACCTCCAAAAAAGTTTCCGGTGGCACCACAGCCACAGTTTTTGTCCGATCGATTTCGTACTTACAGGATTGCATAAGAGCAATAGTATCTACAATGCGTGTATCTCGGATTTTGTATATCGGTGACCTAAGGTTGGGTCAATTTCGTGACCCCATTATAAGTCAATGGGGAAATAATAAAATGCTTCCTATTCTGAGGAAGAAAATTATATCAGCCCAATTCATTCTGGGTCATGTTATCATAGGCCATTCTTGAAGTTCCAGGTTCCATTTTTGTTCAGTGACCCCTACAGGGTCAGATCAGGTCATCTGAGGTCACCAACACTTTTTTGCCAATAACTCTTGACAAAATCCAGATAGAGAAGGCACCAAAGTGTTTGTCTCGTCGAGGTACGTCTGCTAATGTGCAACATGACCTAATTGGGTCACCCTTGACCTGAGGTCAAATTTGTAAGTTGACCTAGCATAGTATTCATGCATATGACACGGAGCGCCGTGACAAGACAAACACGATGGCGTAAAAATTATTTCCCTATCTTTGTTAGCTAAAAATATATTGGTGAAAACTCTTTTGCTAAAAAATAGTCTTTTTGACATTTGGTGAGCTCTGGAGCCTAAACTATTCACCTGAGCTAAAATCTGAGGACATTTTGCAGATTGCATTTTGAAAGAGATTTCCATTGCTTTTTTATCGTTTATTCCTAGCTATCATAGTTCCTGTGCAATCTGGGAATGTCTGGAGCGAAGTCCTAAAACTTGAAAATCTGACCCTTGATAACCTCTGGTGACCTAAATATTGACCTGAAAAAGCCTAAAATAGTTTCAAAATGCATTCTGACGAGATTTCGAACAGTGTTTTTGGTTTGTGTGTACGTTCCATAGGAGCCGAGTTAGAGGGGGCGTCGAAACGCCCCCCCCCCCCCCCCAGGCACGGCGAAGGTGGCGCCGAGCACCGGCACGGCGCGGGCTAATTCATGCTGAGGGGGAGACGGTCATACGCTGCCCGTCTGTGTGAGGGGCGACTGGCGAGACGGCCATACACTGCACCGGTCTGGCTGAGGGGTGAGACGTCCATACGCTGCCCCGGTCTGGCTGAGTGATAACACGGCTATACGCTGCCCCGTGCCCCGGTCCGGCAACAGGGGGGGGGGGTATGATACGGCCATACGCTGCCCCGGTCCGGCTGAAGGGGGGGAGACGGCCATACGCTGCCCGGTCTGGCTGAGTGATAACACGGCTATACGCTGCCCCGTGCCCCGGTCCGGCAACAGGGGGGGGGGGGGGTGGTATGATACGGCCATACGCTGCCCCGGTCCGGCTGAAGGGGGGGGGGCGGCCATACGCTGCCCGGTCTGGCTGAGGGATGAAACGGCTATACGCTGCCCCGTGCCCCGGTCCGGCAACAGGGGGGGGGGTATGATACGGCCATACGCTGCCCCGGTCCGGCTGAAGGGGGGGGGGGGACGGCCATACGCTGCCCGGTCTGGCTGAGGGATGAAACGGCTATACGCTGCCCCGTGCCCCGGTCCGGCAACAGGGGGGGGGGGGGGTATGATACGGCCATACGCTGCCCCGGTCCGGCTGAAGGGGGGGAGACGGCCATACGCTGCCCGGTCTGGCTGAGTGATAACACGGCTATACGCTGCCCCGTGCCCCGGTCCGGCAACAGGGGGGGGGGGTATGATACGGCCATACGCTGCCCCGGTCCGGCTGAAGGGGGGGGACGGCCATACGCTGCCCGGTCTGGCTGAGGGATGAAACGGCTATACGCTGCCCCGTGCCCCGGTCCGGCAACAGGGGGGGGGGGTGTATGATACGGCCATACGCTGCCCCGGTCCGGCTGAAGGGGGGGAGACGGCCATACGCTGCCCGGTCTGGCTGAGTGATAACACGGCTATACGCTGCCCCGTGCCCCGGTCCGGCAACGGGGGGGGGGGGGGGGGGGGTATGATACGGCCATACGCTGCCCCGGTCCGGCTAAAGGGGGGGGGGGGGGGACGGCCATACGCTGCCCCGGTCTGGCTGAGGGATGAAACGGCTATACGCTGCCCCGGTCTGACCGAGGGCGAGACGACCATACGCTGCACCGGTCTGACTGAGGGGTGAGACTGCCACACGCTGCCCCGGTCTGGCTGAGTGATAACACGGCTATACGCTGCCCCGTGCCCCGGTCCGGCAACAGGGGGGGGGGGGGGGGGTATGATACGGCCATACGCTGCCCCGGTCCGGCTGAGGGGTGAAACGGCTAAACGCTGCCCCGGTCTGACCGAGGGCGAGACGACCATACGCTGCACCGGTCTGACTGAGGGGTGAGACTGCCACACGCTGCCCCGGTCTGGCTGAGGGGTGAAACGGCTAAACGCTGCCCTGGTCTGACCGAGGGCGAGACGACCATACGCTGCACCGGTCTGACTGAGGGGTGAGACTGCCACACGATGCCCCAGTCTGGCTGAGGGGCGAAGCGGGCATATACTGCACCGGTCTGGCTGAGGGCGAGACGGCCACACGCTGCCCCGGTCTGGCTGAGGGGCGAGACAGCCATATGCTGCACCGGTCCGGCTGATGGGCGAGACGGCCGTACGCTGTCCCGGTCCGGCTGAGGGGCGAGACGGCCATACGCTGCACCGGTCCTGCTGAGGGGCGATACGGCCATACGCTGCACCGGTCCGGCTGATGGGCGAGACGGCCAAATGCTGCACCGGTCTGGCTGAGGGGCGATACGGCCATACGCTGCCCCGGTCTGACTGAGGGGTGAGACGGCCACACGCTGCCCCGGTCTGGCTGAGGCGAGACGGCGATATGCTGCAACGAACCGGCTGAGTGGCGAGACGCTGCCCCTGTCTGACGCTGCCCGCTGTCTGACTGAGGGGCAAGACGGTCTTACGCTGCACCGGTCTGACTGAGGGGTGAGACAGGCATACGCTGCCCCGGTCTGATTGAAAGGTGAGACGACTAAACGCTGCCCCGGTCTGATTGAGAGGTGAGACGGCTAAACGCTGCCCCGGTCCAGCTGAGGGGGGGGGGGGGGGTGAGGAGACGGCCATACGCAGCCCCGGTCTGGCTGAGGGGCGATACGGCATACGCTGCAGGTTGCATGGCTGACTTAGGGGTAAGACGGCCATACGCTACCCCGGTCCGGTTGAGGGGGGGGGGGGGGCGAGACGGCCACACGCTGCCCCGGTCTGGCTGAGGGGCGAGAAATGGCATTGTTTTGGCTTAATTCAAGATATGCTTTAAAAAAAGCAAAATATTTAAAAAGCAGACTTGCAACCTAACTACCTAACTTACTTATATAACGGCGACGACTTCCAGTTACCGGTCGTCAACACCCGTCAAAAGACCGCAAAACGCTCGACAGCGCAGCTGCGGCGACGGGGCTGGCCACGACTGGACAAGAGCACCAGAGACGTCATCGTTAATGCTTAGCCGCTCGGCAGCCGATACATGGGGAATCCCGGGATGACACCCCATGGCTTTCTGTCGTAGCGAGTGGCCGTATAAGATTAGCGAGTTTCTGTCTGAATTTTATATTTTAAGTGGTAGATAAACCTATCGTTGATATACTGGCATCGTACAAAATAGTCAGCTACTGTGTGTTTGATTGTGCGTTTATATTTCAAGAAAGACGAGAGAAGAGTTTGCTTGTAATTTCGCAACAGTGGAGCTATTGAGAAGAATTTGGCTGGTGTTGAGGCTATATATTGTTGTTGGTAATTTGGCTGGTGTTGAGGCTATATATTCTTGTGATTCCGGGTCCTCCATGCAATGGTGGATGATTTGTGGGTGTACCAATAAATACAGTTATGGCGAAAAGTGAAAACCTCTTGTCATCAGTTTTGGAATTGGTTGAGTTTCTGTCCGACCAAGATACACCTTCCCAAATGCTGCAGAGTCTAGTTGCCTGATCTGATCACACAACTCAAATATTGCCCCCATATCTCAATTTGCCGAACAGCCCATCGCATGGTGACCATAATGCATCACCAACAGTACAACAGCTTGATTGATTTCAGTCAGCTTTATTGACAAATCGCACAGATGTGGCACAATGTGGTGCTAATGTAGGTGGTCACCTCAATGAAGATTGCGCTCCCATCCTTCAACAAGGGGGACAGGTTCCAGAGCATCTTCTGCAAGCAAAATGGACAAATAAAGGTTAATACAATATTCAGGGCAGGGCGGCAGGGCACGGCACAGCACCGCGTACAGCCCTAGGCAATACATGTACTCATAACTTTGGTGCCCACTTTTACTGGTTGGAACGGTGAGTATAGTACTATCATGGTCCAGTGTTTATCTAGCTGGTTAATAAATTAATTGCAGGAAAAAATGCATAAATAACTCTGATTTGTACTTCTGTTTTCTTTGTAAAATATTTACCTTATTTTCATTATATTTTATAGAATCACAATCAAGCAAGCATTTCCATTAAACAAATATATGAAACACCTGGTCTGTATTAACAGACTGGTTATTGATTCGACACTGATTTAATCGATTAAAATCGTTCAATCAAAATTAATTGAATCAAAACAATTGATTCACAACCATATCTTTTGGTGAATGAATTGTGATTTAATCAAAACCTGCATCAAATCAGGGCTGATTGAACTTAAATATTGAACGATTCAAGTACACTGGTAAATTGTGCATATACATGCAGTCCCTGTGGCTACATTCATTTACACTGAAATACCATTTCTGTAACAATGTTTTAATGATCATATATAATATATATGCATGTTTCCATTTTTATTGATTTGACAAGTTCACCTCACCAGAATCAAACATGAATCGATTGAAATATTTGTTTTGATTCTTTGAATCGGAAGGAATACATTCTCAAAATTGTGTGAATTGTGTTTTGTGTAAAATTGTAAAATTGTGAATCAAACGGTGATGTAATCATTTAGATTCCAAAATGAATCATGATTTAAGTAAACAGGGATGATCATTAACATAGCAGCAATGTTTATTTTATATATAAAAGGCGAGAATAAGGAATAAACTTTCACCGTTACGGCATCGTAACACATCATTTTGATGTACCAAACTTAACTGCTGTTCAATGTATGTGATATTGTTTGATTTAGAATACTTACCCTTCTTGCATAGGAAATTATCTTGGAAAAAAAGAGCATGTGTAACTTTTGATTAACTTTCAAATGTCAAAAATGTGTTTAATCTGATGCGTAACAGTGCTAGCTTATTCCTTATTCTCTCCTTGTATAAATAAAATAAACATTACTGCTTTGTTATTGATCATCCCTGTTTACTTATTCTCATTATTCATGGCAAAAATAACTATCGAACACATTAAAAAAGCCAGTGGCATACCCAGGATTTACTCCAGGAGGGGGGAATTTTTGCTGAAGGGGGAAAAAATACCCCCACCAAAAAAACTCACCGGATTTGGCCCACCATATTTTTAGAAGGGCATATTTTCACCATTTTTCTCTAAAAAAATCATGCATTTTTTTCTACCAAAGGGGGCACGTACAGACCTTCAGGGGGGGGGGGCAATTGCCAAGTTTCCCACCCTCCATTGTGTACACCTATGAAAGAAGCATGATTGAATCATTCCCAAAAAGTCGAATCAATAACCAGTCTGTGCCTAAATACAAAAGTTTATGAACATGATCCTTCACCTCTTCATGATGTGCATATATCGCTTACCTTGATACTTCGAATTTTCCCACCATAAGAAGCACGCACTTTTATAAATAATAATTTATAAACCATTAAAAATAAACGCAAAAAGGTACACAACGCCTTGTCATATAGCCTTGCACAAAGCTCTACTATATTTGTAATTATAAAAGTGCGCCGATTTTGCCTACAGTTTTCTTCTGATGCACTGAGAGCTGATTGGTCGGAGCATGCGAAATCTGACAGATTTTCAGGTAGAATGGAGAGTATGACATATCGGAAATAAATTTGGCAGCCTATCGCCAGTTGTTCTTTGCGTTACGCTGCCATATTGAAAGATATGCAGACATATTCTGGGGATAATACGGGAACGAAACACTGAACATCCAGACAAATATCGGTACACTCAGAAAAATAGTTGTATTCCAAGAAGTTTCTTTGAATCAGGTATTGTTCTTTTTTGGGGTGTTGATTAGAAAATGTAAGCAATGAAACATGGAATGTTTCTTTTGTATATTATCCTGCTTGGGGAATAGCTTTTGGACTTCTAACGCAAGCCTTTTGTGTATAGGGAATTTCTGAGGGGGCGCTCTGTCCGCCTGAGGGGCGCTCTGTCCGCCTGAGGGGGCGCTCTGGCCGCCTGAGGGGGCGCTATGGCCGCCTGAGGGGGCGCTCTGGCTGCCTGAGGGGCGCGCTCTGGCTGTCTGAGGGGGCGCTCTGGCTGCCTGAGGGGGCGCTCTGTCCGCCTGAGGGGCACTCTGGCCACCTTAGGGGGGGGGGACACTCTTGCCGCCTGAGGGGGCGCTCTGGCCGCCTGAGGGGATGCTCTCTGGCCGCCTGAGGAGGCACTGTTGCTGCCTGAGGGGGCGCTCTGGCTGCCTGAGGGGCGCTCTGACTGCCTGAGGGGGGCGCTCTGGCCGCCTGAGCGGGCGCTCTGGCTGCCTGAGGGGCGCTCTGGCTGCCCGAGGGGGCGCTCTGGCTGCCTGAGGGGGCGCTCTGGCTGCCTGAGGAGCGTTCTGGCTGCCTGAGGGGGCGCTCTGTCAGCCTGAGGGGCACTCTGGCCACCTTAGGGGGGGGGGGCGCTCTTACCGCCTGAGGGGGCGCTCTGGCCGCCTGAGGGGATGCTCTCTGGCCGCCTGAGGAGGCGCTCTGGCCGCCTGAGGGGGCGCTCTGGCCGCCTGAGGGGGCGCTCTGGCTTCCGGAGGGGGCGCTCTGGCCGCATGAGGGGGCTCTTGCCACATGAGGGCCGCTCTGGCAGCCTGAGGGGGCGCTCTGGCAGTGGCGGCGGAAGAGGGGGGAGGGGGGCAGGGGGAAGGAGGCAGTTTCCCCCCCCCCCCCCAAACTCAGCCGAGGGGAGCTTTGTGTTTGGCAGGGGCTGCTGGCCTGAGAGGGAGCACTCTGTCGCCTGAGAGGGGGCGCTCTGGCCGCCTGAGAGGGGGCGCTCTGGCCGCCTGAGAAAGGGCGCTCTGGCCGCCTGAGAAAGGGCGCTCTGGCCGCCTGAGAAAGGGCGCTCGGGCCGCCTGAGAGGAGGCGCTCTGGCCGCCTGAGAAGGGGTGCTCTGGCTGCTTGAAAGGGGGTGCTCTGGCCACCTGAGAGGGGGCGCTCTGGCCGGAGGAGAAGGGGTGCTCTGGCCGCCTGAGAGGGGGTGCTCTGGTTGCCTGGGAGGGGGCGCTCTGGCCGCTTGAGAGGGCCGCTCTGGCCGCCCGAGAAGGGCGCTCTGGCCGCCTGAAAGAGGGCCCTCTGGCTGCCTGAGAGGGGTCGCTCTGGCCACCTGAGTGGGGGCGCTCTGGACGACTGAGAGGGGCGCTCTGTCCGCCTGGGGGGACTCTTTGACCGCCTGAGGGGCGCTCTGGCCGCCTGTGTTTCAAGGCCTCATCTTACATGGATTTGAAAGGAAATAGTATCCGTTCACGAAAACACATGCTAGTTTGGATCAAGCAATATGCCAAACGTTTATATTTGATACACAAAAGCGTATACTTCAACAGACCATAATTTAGCAGACTTGTAAATTGTCAGGTAGAAGCAAGGTCGATTGAAACTCTGGCGCATCTTTAGACACAAATATATAATTTAATGATCAGCAAGGCAAGAAAACATTCCCTTTCGTTAGACAAAACGGTTGTTTATATCTATGCGAAGTTAAAGTTTCATCCGATTCTATCCAGTTTATGAAACACTTGTTTATGTTCTACTTCGAATTTTCTGTGACGTTTCACGCATCCCTATTTCAAAGACAGGATAAACCATAAAATATGTTACAAGCGCTTTGTGAAAACAAAAATTGGATCCGTTAGAATGGTTTTGTTAAGAACGTTTTTTTGTCAACGTTCGTACGTGTTGTTGGAACGTCTTTATATCAGTATATTTTTGGGATCCGTTGGAACGGTTTCGTTAGAACGTTTTATTTTGCAGCCTTCGTACGTGTTGTTGGCACGGCTTTTCTTCGTATATTTTGACAATGCAAGGGGCGGGGCCGATGTGGCCGCATTTGGAAGCGTTCGTACGTGGATCCGTTGGAACGGTTTTTCTTCTCTCGTTGGAACGGTTTTTTTCTTCAGTGTTCGTTCGTGTTGTTGGAACGTTTTTTCTCCGTATTTTTGACAATTGCAAGGGGCGGGGCCGCGCAAATACATCGGAAAACTTATTTACGACTTATCTACGTGATGGTCTGGGGGTCTGGGGGTCCGGGGGACAGCTCCCCCCCCCCCCCCCCCGTAGGTCACAGCGCAGGGAGCGAATGCGAGCGGGTGTTCTAAACGTGGGTCCCTGTGGCCGTAATTGCTGTAAAGTTTAGGCCAGGTTCGTATGTTATAACAATTTTGTAATTACAATTTTGTAATCACAATTTTGTAATTACATTTTTGTATTCCAATATTTTAATAACATATCGAAACCAGCGCAAATTAGCCTGCCTACACATTGTTATTTATCACGAAGGCATATAATGTTCCATCGCTCTATCTTTTGCGAATATGTACCAAACTTCTATGAACAATCAACTCTCATTTGAAAAAAGTGCATTAAAATCGGCAGTTTAACTTGGCCCGGACGGCGAACTATTTAGTGTTCACGACTTATTAACAAAAAATCCCATCAATTTTCAACAAACAGGTATTTAATATATTATATATATGCACACATGAAATATTTATCTAAACCGTTTATTCATAATCAATCAATAAACGTTTCAGAAAATCGTGATGCATTCTGCGGATTAACTTGCCCAAGGATGGCGACATATTTAGTGTATGCGATTTGTTTCATTGACCGATCAGGAACGTTGTCACGCTTCTTGGAGCACTTACTTCATTGCTGGCCCTATGACTTGTTTACAAATAACATTCAAACCAGAGATAGTGATAGAGATAGTGATAGAGATAGATAGTGAGAGAGATAGATAGATAGATAGTGTCACCATATGTTAGTACATCTTTTTTAATTTCCCATAATTTGATTTTTGCAATAGAAAATGTTGTTAGTTCGCTTTTAAATTGAGGCACGATCAATTTGAAACCACACATGTTCAGGGGCGGATCCAGTTTGGGGGGGGGGGGAAGGGGCCATCATGCCCCCCGCCCCCGAAGGTCCTGATACTATGTTCCACCCCCCCCCCCCCCAAACTGGGGGGGGGGGGGAGCTGTCCCCCGGACCCCCAGACCCCCAGACCATCACGTAGATAAGTCGTAAATAAGTTTTCCGATGTATTTGCGCGGCCCCGCCCCTTGCAATTGTCAAAAATACGGAGAAAAAACGTTCCAACAACACGAACGAACACTGAAGAAAAAAACCGTTCCAACGAGAGAAGAAAAACCGTTCCAACGGATCCACGTACGAACGCTTCCAAATGCGGCCACATCGGCCCCGCCCCTTGCATTGTCAAAATATACGAAGAAAAGCCGTGCCAACAACACGTACGAAGGCTGCAAAATAAAACGTTCTAACGAAACCGTTCCAACGGATCCCAAAAATATACTGATATAAAGACGTTCCAACAACACGTACGAACGTTGACAAAAAAACGTTCTTAACAAAACCATTCTAACGGATCCAATTTTTGTTTTCACAAAGCGCTTGTAACATATTTTATGGTTTATCCTGTCTTTGAAATAGGGATGCGTGAAACGTCACAGAAAATTCGAAGTAGAACATAAACAAGTCGGACGTACAGTTGTAAAAATGGCCTTTGCAGCAGTCAAAAACCAGCTATCCACAGTGAAAACTTGCAAATTTCTCGCCGCTTCGCGGCATGACACAATGCGCAATTGCTTATACAAATTTGGGAAATGGGAAAATGAATTAATTAAGTGTCTGGCAGTCTTTCCTTAACAGTACCTAATTGCTAGCCCCAGGGGCCCTTCATAAAATATTAACTTTCAAGCGGGCTACAATTGCATGTTTAGCTAGTCTGCCGAGTTCCGAAAAAAGGCGACGCAAAGACACAGACAGGCACCCGGAAGCTGCTTCAGCGGTGCCCAGCTTGCTGGACCGAAGAGCTAATAGTGGGGACCAGGCCAGGACCATCTCCCCCCAGGCTCCTCCAGATCCACAGGGACCATTTATGCGCGGAAACGTTGTTCTTCCCCTTCGCTGCTTTCAAACCATTTGCATTGTTACTAGTTGTTTGTTACAGTTTGGTTCATATGTATACAGTTATTATTATTATATGTACTATTGAGCGCTGACTGCCACCGGTCATTGTGATTTACTATCCGAGGCTAATGTATATAAAAAACTACCTTCATTTCAATATTTTTCATCATACCGAGATGTGTAACCAGGAAAAGGGGTTACCTGAGGCTTGGCTCCACTTACGGTCTGGCTCCAATATGAAAATTTCGTTTTCCACGACCTAAAATTAACATTTTCACGTCCATTTCACCGTCCATTTCAGCAGGGGCGCAACCACCTATACGGACGATACGGAATGTCCGTACCGGCGCCCCCGGACCATTTTTGTTTTGCAATTAGCACCGCCAATAGGACGCACCAGTGGCGTACAGAGTATACGGTCATTCAGGGCATGACCTGGTCCTTTGGACCCGAGGCGCCCATGCAAAGCTGGCACCCCTCCGACCACTGACGGCGCCCCTCCGGAAAGTGACGGTGCCCCTCCGGCTAGTGACGGCGCCCCCTCTGATCAGTGACGGCGCTCCTCCGGTCCGTGACGGCTGACGGCACCCCTCCGACCAGTGACGGCGCCCCCTCCGGCCAGTGACGGGCGCCCCTCCGGCTAGTGACGGCACCCCTCCGGCTAGTGACGGCGCCCCTCCGACCAGTGACGGCGCCCCTCTGGCTAGTAAATGCGCCCCTACGGCCAGTGACGACGCCCCTCCGACCAGTGAAGGCGCCCCTCAGACCAGTGACGGCGCCCCTCAGACCAGTGACGGCGCCCCCCCCCCCCCCGGCAAGTGACGGTGCCCCTCCGGCTAGTGACGGCGCCCCCTCCGGTCAGTGACTGCGCCCCTCCGGCCAGTGAAGGCGCCCCTCTGGCCAGCGACGGCGCCCCTCCGACCAGTGATGGCGCCCCTCCGACCAGTGACGGCGCCCCTCTGGCCAGTGACGGCGCCCCCTCCGGGCAGTGACGGCACCCCTCCGGCCAGTGACGGCGCCCATCCGGCCAGTGAAGGCGCCCCTGTGGCCAGCGATGGCGCCCCTCCGACCAGTGATGGCGCCCCTCCGTCCAATAACGGCGCCCCTCCGGCTAGTGACGGCGCCCCTCCAGGCTCCTACTAGTGACGGCGCCCCTCCGGACAGTGACGGCGCCTCTCCCGCCAGTGACCGCGCCCCCTCCGGCGAGTGACTGCGTCCCTCCGACTAGTGACTGCCCCTCTCCGGACCGTGACGACGCCCTCCGACCAGTAACGGCGCCCCTCCGGCTAGTGACGGCGCCCCCTTCGGTCAGTGACGGCGCCACTCCGGCCAGTGACGGCGCCCCTCCAAATAGTGACGACGCCCCTCCGGTCAGTGACGGAGCCCCTCCGGTCAGTGACTGCGCCCATCCGACTAGTGACCGCTCCTCTGCCCATGACGCGCCCCTGGCCAGTGACGGCGTCCCTCCGGCTAGTGACCGGGGGGGGGGGGGGGGCGCCTCCTTCCGAACGGTGCGGGAGTTGAGGCGCCCCTGTCGATCGGGTGTCGCCCCTCAGGCCTCAAGGCAATGACCTGGTCCTTTGTGAATTTCTGCGCCCGCCACCGACAGGCACTCCCTGGAATCGGACAATTAGCACTCCTAGAAGTAAATGGCGACTTAGGAACAGGATAGGCGCCACTCGAAGCAAATGCCGCCCCCCATGGAGCAGAACAGGCGCCCTACCGGACAATAAGCAAATGCCGCCCCCACGGGGTTAAACAGGCTCCCTCTAAATTGGACAAATGCACATTGCCCATTAGCAAATGCCGCCCCCATGGAGCAGAACATACGCTAGATTATCTAAACCGAACAATAGGCGTCCCCAGAAGGAAATGCCGCCCCCATACTGAGGGTCCCTGTCCAATCCAGCCAATCAAAAGTTGATATTTTTGAAAGGGGCCTCACAAAATAAAGTGGCCGAAATCCGTAGAGTTTTTCATATCCAGGGGCAGGCTCGGATCTAGGTGGAGCTTGCCCCCCCCCCCCCCCCGTGAGCCGGATGTCGCCCATGTATCGCCCGTCAAGTGCGCCCGTAGAGCGCATCTTTTTGTATGTCGCCCCCCCCCCCTGACCGAAATTCTGGATCCGCGCATGAGGGGAATATATATTTTTTGGGAGGCCTCTTTCCCAGGGGCCCACCATGACTAGATTGCCCCCCCCCCCCCCTTCTGAAGGTCTGGTTGTGCCCCTGGTGGCTGTAGATGATCGTAAACACAAGAAACCGAAATAAATAGCTTTAGCTTGTTACATAACTCAGAAATGTCTTAAAGATATCCTGAGATCCTTTTCTGTTCGTCGTCAGTTTTGTGAAAGTTCAATCACAGGTGGTGTTCAGAGGTCAAAAAAGTGTTCGGAGTGCTACCTACTATTACACGAAGCAATATTGCTACCTCGGTGTATAACACGTGTATCAAGATCTTGTTCTCAACCATTTTTCGACACGCACCGAATTTAATGAAAATTCCTTTTCCTGTTCCGTCTGTTAAGGTCTGTTAAATTATTTATGAATCATATGCGCTTCTGCCGATCTTGTGTGCAAAATACCTCGGCACAGCCGTCTGCACGAAGACTGGCCATTGGCCAAAGTTGTCCTCTGGCCCTGTGGGTAGTTGCGAAAGCTGAACATCTGATTCCACTCTGGTATTCCAATTTGGTATTCCACTCAATATGATAGCAGGCCTCTAATATAATATCAAAAGGTCCTTTGATGATGAGCTTTTGAAATGTTATTGGATTTTATTACCTGAACATCATAACTTTCCAATTATTTAGAGATGCCACTTGCTGAAAATGGCATCTAATCAAATTAACAATCTGCTATACAGGAAAAAATGCATATTGCACAGCCAAATTTTGTGTCAACTAAAAAATGAGTGTATTGAAAGTGGCAATGTTGACAGTAATGTCCACTTTCTGCCAAAGAACACAGTGTCGCCCATTATATTTTGTGATATCTTGCCTGATGTATGAGAACCAGGAAAAATGGAATGCAATGCCTGAAATAGGTTATTACTTATTAGCAGTGTATTTTTTACAGATGTAATCAAAATATTTACCCTGCATTGAAAACTGTAAACAAAAATAGTTAGAGATGGCACCAAGAAATAATATAAGATGAACCACATGACCAAGTGTGAAGTTCTATACGCCAACAAACATTTGCCAACCAGTCTACAAAAAATAGGAAGGATTGGGACAAATTTAAACAGCCAAAATTTCACCCAAAATGTGATAGCAGGCTGCCACAATGGCAACATATCCAATGTTATAAATTCATAACACAGCATTCCTTGTATAGCAACCTATCAAAGCAATTGGTCATTTTTGGTGTCTTATCAAATGTCATAAGTTCATCCTTGTACAGCATTCTATCAAAGCAATTTGTCATTTGCGTGTCTTTTTCTGAACTCTTTCTACAACTGGCAATTACCTTCATAAGTTGTGAGCTTGTGTTGCTTCAGGAAGCCTGAAGGTGTGAACATATTACATGTTGAGTGAATTGAAAATGAACTTCCACACCTGACTAGATGTGAGCCATGAACACGGTCCTAGGATTGCCTTTGAGCTAGGGTGCAGTGCAAAAATTCTGGCAAAAAAAGTACAAAGAGTGGAAAATTCAACCAAAACCACATGTACAAGGCTTTATCAATACCAAGCTACCTGCCCACCAGAATTAGTTATAATCTATGCCATTTCTTTCCAGCCTGTCCCTCCACAGGCTGTCCCTACTGTTACATTCATACATCTGTATCAGTGTTCCAATTATTCAGTGTGTTTAAAATTAAGGAGTGGAAAATGCACAGTACATCTTGAGATAAGGAGTGGAAAAATAGTATCTATATATAGGGTGTGGTTTTCCACCCAAATTTACCAATGCCAGGACACAAGCCAGGACCATGATCAGTGTTTGACTTTTTTTTTAATTCATGACATAGTGAGTGCAGAATGAAATGTTATTGTTGTTGCAAACTAAACTTTGCATTTTATATAATTGTTGTACCTGGAAAATAAAATTATGTGATACATAATATATTTAACATTTTTGTGAGGACAATGTAATCCTATTTTAACTACAATGACATTAAGAACAATGGGCACAACATAGCCTAGTACCTGTGACGCCCTTAAACCCAAATAATCATCATCACAACATTAAGATCAGGTGGAAAGAGAGCAAATCTCCAGGAAAGAAGGAAAGGATCAAAATCCTTTGACCAAAAAGTACAGACAATGCCTGATATTCCAAGGTTGACTTTGAATAGACTCTACTAGTCTAAACTAGTTCACTACCCTAAAGGTAAACCTAAGAGGAGTATTCAAATACTGTAATTTTATCTCCATTAGTTTCCTGAAAAAATGTGCATCACGATCAAGACGACAAGGACATACCGGTATTGGTAGGGCAGGTGTCACACTTCCGTACACAACACTGTAGGTAGTGTGGCAAGCCTGAACAAGTGGCGGGCGGTGCAGCCGGCTTGATGACGTCATTGGGAGAGTATACTTAATGGCGTGGCCCTGTTTACTACTCAATCAAACTTAATGGCGTAGGCCTGTTTACTACTTGATCATACTTGTAGTGTTTAGTTATGTGTGGGCACTGTCGCGAAGCGCAGTGCACAGTGCGTTCGTGATTGGCCGCCTGGCGGCGATGACCTTCATCTGACCTGTGCCCGAGGCGGGCCCGGCGAGGGTCCCGCTGGAGCCCGCTGAACAAATACAGTCAGTCTGTTATCAGCCGAGCTATCGTGTGTTTGAGGAGCCAAGGAGAAGGAGGAGCTCGGAACATTACAGTGGCGACGAGTTATCGGACTCTTGTGGAACGGCAAGATGGTGCACGGTGATTTGGGAAGTTTTTGTGCGGAAAGGGAGTCAATCGAAAGCTACTTGGACAGGTTTGGTTTTTATTGTGTGGCCAATGGAGTCACCGAGGCTGAGCAGAAGAAGGCTGTTTTTCTTTCTATCGTTGGTCATGAGACGTATGACAAGCTACGTGATTTGATGCATCCTGTGGCGGTCCAAGCCGCAATGTTAGACGTGTTGATCGAACAGCTGGAAGATCACTTCAAACCGCAGCATGTGGAGATCGCTGAACGCTACAAATTCTTTAAGTGTCTGCAGCAACCCGGCCAAAGCGTAGCCGAATATGTCGCTCAGCTCAGAAACAAAGCTAAGGATGGTAATTTCGGCGCTTATCTTGAAACGGCGCTTCGGGATCAGTTAGTGTGTGGGATGAATAATGAGAAGTGCCAGCAAGATTTGTTAAGCAAGTCCGATCTGACCCTGTCATCTGCCATTCAGCATGCCCGTGCTACCGAGACCGTGCTGCGGGAAGCCAGCTGTTTCGGCGGCGGAGCGCCGGCGGGAGCGGACGGCGCCGTTCATCGTACGGCTTGGAGCAGAGGCGCCCCGAACAGGGCTGAGCACCGATCTACGGGAGGAAGGGGTGTCGTCCCTCCAACAAGACCGGCTTCGACAAACGGCAGGTCAGGCAATGCCGCAGGGGAGTGCTGGCGGTGTGGCAACGTTCACCTGGGAGAGTGCCGCTTCAAGACCTATCGCTGCAGGGCCTGTCAGAGGGTTGGACATTTAGCTCGTAAATGCCCCCAGCAAACTCCCGGTTCGCGGGTTCATCTTCAGGACCTGGAGGCATCTAGTCACGGGAACGGAGAAGGGGAGAATATTCTGTTCGAGAATATATCTGATGATAGGCAGCCGGTCTACATCGTGAATCATGGCCAGGTCAGTCCGCCCCCTATTTGGTGCCCAATTAACATGTGTGGGCTTGACGTCAACTTGGAACTTGATACAGGGGCGGGAGTTACCATTATAGATGAAGTGACGTACAAGCGGATGCGTAATCGCCCCAAGCTAGCTGTCTGTTCGGTGAAACTACGATCGTACACTGGAGAGTTGATCCCCGTGTTGGGAGAATTTGTCACTGACGTCATCTATCATGGTGTCTCTCACAGCCGAATGCCGGTGATCGTCGTGAAGGGCTCGTCACCGTGTCTTCTGGGACGCAACTGGCTGGAACGGATGAAGATCTCCTGGTCTGAGGTCCACGCCCTGCGAGCCACGCCACTGGAACGCCTGAAGCGCAAGTACCCTAGGGTGTTCAGTGCAAAGCTTGGCAAGCTGAAAAACGTTAAAGTAAAGTTTGATATCGACAGCAGTGTCACGCCCAAGTTTTGCAAAGCGCGATCCTTGCCATTTGCTTACAAAAGCAAAGTTGAGGCTCAACTAGACGCTGACATTAGAAGTGGAGTACTCGTACCTGTGCGAGATTCAAAGTGGGCGGCACCTATAGTTCCTGTGGTGCGCGCTGATGGGAAGATACGAGTCTGTGCTAACTTCAAATTAACCGCCAATCGTGCGGTTCAGTTGGATAGATATCCACTGCCCAGAATGGAGGAGATGCTGGCAAAAGTTGGTGCCAAGCGAGTGTGGTCGAAAATCGATCTCGCCTCTGCGTATCAGCAGATTGAAATTGATGAGGATAGCCGTGAGGTGCTCACAATCAATACATCGCGTGGACTACTGCAGTATTCTCGCCTTCCGTACGGAATTTCATGTGCCGTGGGGATCTTCCAAAGAGAAATCGAACGTATACTGAGTGGTGTCCCCAACCTGGTTGTATATATAGACGATGCTCTGATCGGCAGCGACACAGAAGAGGAGCACTGGAGCGTTTTGGAGGAGGTGTTCCGTCGTCTCGACGCAGCTGGACTCCGGGTCCGAGAGAACAAGTGCGAGCTCTTCACCAGCAGCGTCCAGTACCTCGGACATCGGATCGGCAGCCAGGGAGTTCAGCCACTCCCTGAGAAGGTGAAGGCGGTCGTGAGCGCTCCGGCGCCGACCAACCAGACTGAGCTGAAGGCTTTTGTTGGACTAGTGACATATTATTCCAGATTCATCCCCCATAGGGCCGACGTTATGTCACCATT
Source organism: Chirona hameri (assembly GCA_036785665.1). NCBI lineage: Eukaryota > Metazoa > Arthropoda > Thecostraca > Balanomorpha > Balanidae > Chirona > Chirona hameri. The sequence goes on from JAXIVJ010014628.1 coordinate 24,158, forward strand.
GTACGATCTGCTGCGGAAAGACGCTGCGTGGGTGTGGGGGCCAGAACAAGACCGCTGTTTCAAGTTGATCAAGAGCAGACTATCAAACTCCGCTTTACTGGTACATTACGACCCCAACAAACAGTTGGTTCTTACGTGCGATGCTTCAAGTAAGGGGATATCTGCGGTTCTCGCTCACATTGATGACAATGGAGTGGAAAAACCAATTTCGTTTGCGTCCAGAAGACTGTCGCCATCGGAAGTAAAATATAGCCAGATCGAGCGGGAGGGCCTTGCCATTATATTAGGGGTGACGCGCCATCATCAGTATTTGTGTGGCCTCGCAAAACCATTTTTGCTCGTTACCGATCATAAGCCTCTCATTAAGTTGTTTGGAGAGCACGAGTCGCTGCCTGAGATGGCTTCCGGAAGGATTCGTCGCTGGGCTCTAAAACTGTCAAACTACAACTATCGTATTCGCTTCAAGAGCACGAATGAAATCGCCAACGCCGACTGTCTCAGCCGTTTACCGTGCCCTGACGAATCTGTCCCCCGCCAGGAGGAGCTGGTCTTGCTGACTGACCAGTGTTCTCTCAACGCTGAAGCTGTGGCGGCGCAGACCAACAGAGACCCGATCCTGTCCCAGGTTCTGCGTCTGGTGCAGCATGGCGGCTGGCCTGCCGTCCCTCCTGATTGGCTGAAGCCGTACGCGGTGAGGCAAAACGAATTGTCTCAGATCGCTGGGGTGTTGCTGTGGGGTCATCGTGTAGTGATCCCCACTGTTGCCAGGAACGAGGTGCTTCGGGAGCTGCATGTGGGGCATCCCGGCATCGTGAAAACCAAAGCTCTTGCGCGCAGCATAGCGTGGTGGCCGGACATCGACGGCGACATCGCCACCGTCGTCAGGAGCTGCGCACCGTGCCAGGAGAGTCGTGGAGCGCCGCCACACTGTGAGTTACACCCGTGGCCGTGGACCGGCAAGCCATGGTCTCGGATTCATCTGGATTTTGCCGAGCCCGTAAAAGGAAAATGCGTTCTAGTGGTGGTCGACAGCATGTCAAAATGGATTGAAGCAGAAGTAATGCATAGCACTGCCGCGCAGCCTACCATATCAAAACTTCGTGCAATGTTCGCAAGGCATGGCCTGCCCGACATGTGTTGCTCTGACAACCAATCTACGTTTACGGGCGCTGAGTTTCAGGCGTTTTTGAAAGAAAATGGTATTGTACACCGAACTATAGAACTGCGCCATAGCAGAGGGAATGGACTGGCAGAACGAGCCGTCAAAGAAGTAAAACTAGCTCTTCAAAGGGAGGAAAAAGGAGGCAAATCGTGGGAGTTCCGTCTCTGTCAGTGGCTGTTTCGTTACCGCACAACTCCCCATTCAGTCACGTCTGTAACCCCAGCTGAACTCATCTCGGGTCGGAAGCTGAAGACAAGATTGGATTTACTGTATCCAGATCTCAACAGCGTTGTTCTATCCAGACAGAACCGTCAGAGACAGAATTTTGACCGGACTGCAACGGCCAGGCCGTTTGGGGTTGGTGATTTGATTTTCGCTAGGAATTACAGCCGGGGGCCCCAATGGTTACCGGGTTTCGTGATCGCTGTTGACGGACCTGTGTCTTACGTTGTCCGTCTCTGTGACGGCAGGACCTGGCGTCGGCACGGAGACCAGCTTCGGGAGAGGACAGACGCTCAGCAGCTGCCGCCCGCGCATCAGTGGCCGACATCGCGCCCGGCCACCCCCGAGCGGCGGCCCGAGCCTCTGCCGCTCTCAGCCACCGGAGACCGGTTTGACGCTGGGGGTGCCGGCGCGCCTCACCCACCGTCAGAGTGGTCGCAGCGGGCGCCGACATCTCCAAGCGTTCCACCGCCGCCGCCGCTGCCACCTGTGCTCTCGTCATCCTCGGCCCAGGCTCCGACGCCACCCGGTGTTCCGTCAGGGGGCGCCTCGTTTTCCGAGCCGGTGGCGCCACCTACCCCAGGTCGTCGACCGTCCGAGCCGCTGAGGCGCTCCTCCAGAGCCAGGAAGCCGCCCGACTTCTACCAGGCCGGTATCTGAGGTCTCGTTGGCGGTTAGCTTTGTTTAATTTGGTTATCTTATAAGGGAAGAAGGAGTGTAGTGTTTAGTTATGTGTGGGCACTGTCGCGCAGCGCAGTGCACAGTGCGTTCGTGATTGGCCGCCTGGCGGCGATGACCTTCATCTGACCTGTGCCCGAGGCGGGCCCGGCGAGGGTCCCGCTGGAGCCCGCTGAACAAATACAGTCAGTCTGTTATCAGCCGAGCTATCGTGTGTTTGAGGAGCCAAGGAGAAGGAGGAGCTCGGAACATTACAATACTAAATGGCGAGGTTAGGTTAGGGTAGGTTATTTTAGGTACCATAACCTAAACCAACCTAACCTAACCCCGCCATTAAATCTGATCGAGTAGTAAACAGGCCTACACCATTAACTATACCCTCCCAGCGATGACATCAAGCTGGCTACACCGCCCGCCCCTTGCTACACTACCTACAGCTGGTGTACGGAAATGTGACGCCTGCCCTACCAATACTGACATACCTAGCATGAAATAGTAAAAATAGTCCAACCTTGAATCAGCCAAACACAGGTCATCCTGCAATGGGTGGCAATCCCTTTGAAGTCTTGTTGCAAGGCTATGTGGCTGGCCCCAGTTGGATTGGACCAAAATACTGTTGCAGTATATCACCAATGGCATGCAAAGTTTGGCAATATGATGTGTGCAGAATTACAGTGGTTTACTTTACCCTGCAATAGACAAGCAGCATCATCCTCAATTCACTAATAAATATCCAACCACTGGTCCACTGAAGTCCTCTGCTATCCCAGCCTACAAAACAACACATCATGGCACAATCTAACAATGGCAAGGTTTTGCAAACCCAGCAACACTAAAAGAGGTGAGTACGCACTCAGTACTCACCATAGTTATTTATCAAGACCGTATCGTTATAGGGTCATGGGCCGTATCTAGGTAACTTTATAACTTTGGGCCGTATCAAGCGTATCAAGGCCATACATAGGTCGTATAAGAGGTTGTTTATATACCATATAAACAACTTTTGAGCGGTATCTATTGCCTTGTTTTGAGCTAACCTTTGAAATGATTCTGGAGGAGGAACGAACGGCGAGAAATGCAACTAACATATCAATGGCCATGACAGATCATACACCTGATGAAATCTTTCAGTATTAGCTTTGAAAAATGGTTTCCTAATTCAAAAATATGTTATTTTTTAATATATTTGCTGAAATTGTGTGATACCTGTGATGCCAGAACCCTTCGATTGCATTCTTGAACATCTTGAAATAGAGTGTGGTGGCCAACTATTGTGGTGAAATATATCCGAAAATTCATGAGTTTTTTTCAAATACAGGATGGATCACTCAAAATAGACCATAGGCATGTGTCTAAAATACAGGGCTATGTTTTTCACATACAGAGTTTGTTTTTTTCACTACCAAACGCAGAAAATCGTGTGATATCCGCTGATACCTGGTGCTTAGTTGGTATGTAAGTACCTCTACTTTCGATGAATGGGTACTTAATGCCAATTGGTCTTCGACCATTACTATCTTCCTCCTAGCTGGATACGTATTTGTTTAGTAAGTGCAATACTGCAGTGCGCTATTATTAACCAGCGATTACTAAAAAAAACAGCGATTTGACTCCCCGGGATTGGTGGCCGGAAAGATAATGGTCCACTAAATTCGCGAAATGAAGCGTCGCACAGCGAGCGACACCTGATGATGCTTAGGTATAAAAGAGCTAATGGTTTTCATATTAAGTCGGCGTCTTGATGTCTTTGCACGTACAGCGTTTCCTAAAATTGCTACACGGATCGCTGTGTCATCAGCCAAAAATGCTACACACCATAGCATGCAAGAAGGCACTTTTTGTTGTCCTCTGGTGGTGTTACTGGTGTTGTGTGGCGCTTCTTTACATTATGCTTTGCTTTGCTTGCGTTATTTCTACCGTGTTTTGCCGCGCCGCGCCATTATGAACTCCTTGGAGCTCGCCGGAGACGGACGTGCCTGAGGACGCGGCTATTGCGACGATTGTTACGCGAGGTTTAGTTAGAGATATACAAGTTGTTGGTTTAGGTACTTGGAGGTAGGGGCGAAGGGCCCTCTCCTCATTTGTTTTTCATATAGGGTTTTGTCAATAATTTAGATAACGTAATAAAAGCTAGCTTTGTGTTTTGAAATATTGTGTCAGTAAATTAGGTCGTAAAGGAAGGGAAGTTCAAGTGCAACATGGATTACAACCTAGATGATATTAAAAAGCTTGTAGAGGATGCTGTCAAAAAAGAAACTAATGAGCTCCAGACTGAGGTTGAAAAGCTAAAAAGAGAGGTAGTTTCGCTGAAAGGTGATAATGCTGAACTTTGGGGGGCGCTCACCAAACTTGACCACACTATGGAGGAAGCTGAACAATACAATAGGAAGTCCTGCCTTATCCTCATGGGTGGGGGATCTCTGAGGGAGAAAAGGATGAAACAACCACTGAGACCAGAACAATTGCAGAACAAGTCATCCAGGAAAAACTTCACATCAAACTTCAAGGGGGGATATCAGCTTGCCATAGGCTCCGAAACAGGAAAAGGATTCTGGTGAAGTTCAATGATCAGGATGACAGGGAGGCAGTCTACCAGTCCAAGTTTAAACAGGTGGGAGAATGGAAGGAAAGGGTGGCTATCCACGAAAACCTCACTGAGCAGAGGTCCCGCATGGTCAGGCTACTGGGGGACATGCACAAAAACGAAAAGATCACCAACTATCATACCCGCAATGGAAAGATCATGGCGCGCAGCTCAACAGACAACTACTACACTGAGATCAAACACTGGTACACTGAACAGCAGATCATTGAGGAAACAAAAAAAAAACACCAAAGCGAAACACAGACAGAAACCAACCCCAAACCTCAAAACCTCACCTCATGCGCTCCCAAACCCTCCAGAACATCCCAGGTGGGCATGTGGCACACCAAACGGCAAACCTTGAAAGCTATGTGGTCGGGCGCACTAGGCAGACTAGAAAGGCAGCCAAACAGGGTGGAGGAAATGAGTAGTTTGAGATGAGTTACCTCTACTGCTGATCAATATAATGAACAACATGCAATATTACAATAACTTATTCTTGCATTATCAAATAATACCAATAAGGTGCCTGTCCTTTGACTGCCGCTAGTCCTGAGTTGTGTTCACAACCATATTTACTCATATATATCATTACATATTTTTGTATTTGTACAAATGGGCGTCTGCTTGGAGAGGTCTGCTTGCGCATCAGCATGATGAGCACAAAACAACACTATAACACATATGACATCACAACACAAAATAGCTAAGCATTCATCCTGTGGATGCGAAGTGCAGTGTTACATGAGGTTGAAATAATGAATGCAACCTTGCATGAGGTTCATGACATACACCCATTGTGATGATGCTCTTGAAGTGGACTTTGTTTCATAATGTTTCCAAATATCACATTTGATCTCCTTCATAACCCTCCAGGCATCCTTCTGCCAGCTCTGCCGAAGGCTATTGGAGCTGCGTGGAAAGATGTAGAATGAATGTGTGAGTAAATGGATGAATGCAGGTGGAAACACTACCTGAGTCTGGCAGAAAGACTGTTTTAAATGTTTTAATCCTGGGGACTGGAGGTGTTCTCTCTTATGTTATTAGTAAACTCAACAACGCTTAGATTGTTCCTTTCCCTTCAAGAGCAACCATAGTGACCATTGTCACTTGCCACGCCACACCACAAACACAGTTGGTATTGCCAAAAATAATGAAGCATAACTATACAAAAAAAAACACTGCAAACAGCCACCCTGCCGTAGGCCTGTTTATGCTGGGTCATGTGACCATGTTCTCCATGCTTTAGAGAACTTAAACCTAAACTGTAATATACATATGGTCCTCTCTGGGCAGATGCCCTGTGCAAATGCCTAATAACATCAATTATAGCAACACAATACAGGCACATTTTAAAATACCATGTGTCTGGCTGTGCTTGTGGAAATGTGCTTTGGGATTGGTGGCTGATGGGGTCAGGCTATCTTTCATTAACTTATTAATACCAGACTGTGGAAAATCTCATCAATAATATATCAGATGCCATGTGTGTTTTCATTGCCAGCACTTCGCTATACCGACATATCAATATAATGCATGTATGTGTATATATGTTGCATGTGCCAACCTGGTGCACTGCCCACCTCACCCACTTATTACCAGTTCCCAACCCCAACCCCTCTATCAGCTCCCAGATCCTGCACCAACTACATAACCCCTCTCACACACAACCTAAACATTGCCTCCCCTGATTGCCTCAAGTATACAGTACACATATTATACACACATAAGTGCAACAGCCTATAAATGGATGGGTGTTATGATAATTGTAGGCAAGTATGGCGCAGGTCTCATTATTTTGTCTCTTTTCTGAATAGGTTTAGACAGCAAATACAAGTAAAGTATTACATTATATGGTGCATGCATTTCTTGCTTTCTGTTCCTGGTGAGGCTTGACCATGCGGTCCTCTGCAACAGAGTTTTCTGATCTCCTGTTCAAAATTAGAATAGCACCTCCATATTCCCTTGGTCCTTTCTGGTCCTTGGTCTTGGTCCTTTTGCTGGGCCGGTTGACGGGCGCCTTTGGATTGGCGCGTGGATGGCCCGTCTGGGCTTGTGCGCGGGGCTTGGCTATGGGGTCTGCCACGGGGCTGCAGTTGATGTATGCCATGTGATTTGTTTGTTTATGTGTCTGAGAATGTGTGTGCATGTGCTTATGAATTAGCATGTGTGTGTGTGTGTGTGTGTGTGTGTGTGTGTGTGTGTGTGTGTGTGTGTGTGTGTGTGTGTGTGTGTGTGTGTGTGTGTGTGTGTGTGTGTGTGTGTGTGTGTGTGTGTGTGTGTGCGTGTGCGTGTGCGTGTGCGTGTGCGTGTGCGTGTGCGTGTGCGTGTGCGTGTGCGTGTGCGTGTGCGTGTGCGTGTGCGTGTGCGTGTGCGTGTGCTTGTGCGTGTGCGTGTGCGTGTGCGTGTGCGTGTGCGTGTGCGTGTGGTTGTATACAATTTACTGTGAATGCAGTTCAGGCAGGCTTTAATATGCAACAAAAAAAAAACTAAAAAAGGGGAAAAATAAAAAAATAATATGTTGAGTTCTAGTTCTTGGTGGTGGTTGGTGAAGCATAACAAAAACAAAACAAAAAGTGTTCGCGGCCCCGTGACTGGTCCCTGGTCTCTGGCCCCGTGCACACTCCTATTGGCTACCAGGCGCTGGTCGGTCAGTTGGGTGATGGGGGGGGGGGGGGAGCTTGTTAGCACGGGTCCGACGTGTCCGATCGCAGTGTCCATTATTGGACGTTCACTTACAACACACCTAATCTAAACATGCTTAATAATATCCTTTGTTCATAAATATAGCCCTTCAGAGAATAGTCAAACATTCAATACCTATCCAAAATTGAATGTTGATTGCTCTTGAGCTTCCCGTTAGATAGTAGGAGAAAAGGCGCCTACGCAAGGAAGCGTAGATAATTTATCGTTCAGAACTAGGCGGCAATACAGCAATGCCCCTAGTTGCTGGCTATAAACATCCCATAGAGCTTGAAAACAAAGTTTTCAAACCTATCGTAAATATAGGAACCAATGTAGAAGTGAAAGACGAAAAATATGAAAACCTATTGAATAACTGCAGCTATAATTCATTGGGAGATAACACAACACACACTGAAAGTAATCCTGTAATTCATATTCTCCATGTAAACTGTAGGTCGATGTATTCTGCTGAAAAATTTGAGGAATTTCAACTATTTATACAAAGATCAAATATAGACTGGTCCATCATATGTGTGTCCGAAACTTGGCTAACTCACGACATTGAATCGACAAGATGCCTTGAGGGTTACAAATCTTTCTTTCAGAGTAGGGATGGTTCCCAAGGTGGGGGTGTGGCTATATTTATAAAGAATAATATTGAAACAGAACTTATAACTGGCAATAATCTGACTTGCACAGAATCGATTTTTGTGGAATGCAGAGTAAACCCCAAACTTAAATTCATAGTGGGCCAGGTCTATCGACCACCCAAACCGAATCCCGCCATTTTCCTGACTGAAATGGAGATCTGTTTAAAAAACATTACATCAAGGAACGCCACAGTAATTATCTGTGGTGATTTCAACTTCGATCTTTTCAAAGCGGACGAGGACAATATTGTTCAAGATTTTCTCAGTATTTTCCTTGTATATGGCTTCCTACCTACAATCTGTAAGACCACCAGACTAGCAGAAAATAGATGGTCACTTATTGATAACATATTCTCCAATAATATTGACTTGATTGATAGATCCCACATAATTTTTGATGACTGTTCAGATCATTTTCCAGTATATATTACATGTAACACTCCAGTCTCAAAACCTGCCACTAAGTCAATAGAACGTCGTACAATATTTAACTTTAGGAAAATAAATGACTTAAAAAATCACTTAGTAGAATCCTTGGCGAAATTCACAAACATATCAGACCCTGAACTGGCCTGTAGTCAATTACTGCAGGCATACACAGACGGGATTACAAAATTTAGCTTTAAAATCAAACAAAATCGAAAGTCGACCCCAGTAAATCCCTGGATCACCCCAGCGATTCTCTCATCCATTAACAGACGCCATGAGCTTTTTGCCGTCAAATGCATATATCCAACAGAACAAAACGAAAGCAAATATAGAAACTATAGAAACGTATTAAACAATATCATAAGAGCAGCCAAACGTAAGTTCATTGAAACGGAACTTGAGAAGCATAAAGAAAATCCTCGTAAAATATGGGACATAATCAAAAGCGTAAGTAAGGGCAAACCCAAGAATTTCAGTTCCCATCATGCTTCAAAGGAATGCTAGGCGAGGAGATAAAAGACCCCAAAAAAATTGCAAAAGAATTCAACAACTTTTTCACATCTATTGGTGAAAAACTACAAGAGAAAATTCCTCCTACAGAGGAAGACCCTGTCATTAATATTACAAAAGTTGCAGACTCACCACTCGTTGATTTTGAGGCCATTAGTGTAGATGAACTAAAATCCATTATAACTAACTTGAAAAATGTTGGGGCAGGGATCGACGAAATAAATGCAAAAATATTAAAAGGAACATATATCAGCATCATCAATCAGTTAACCCATCTAGTAAATATATGTTTAAGTAACGGTGTTTTTCCTAAACAACTAAAGATTGCCATGATCAAACCAATATATAAAGCAAATGCAAAACAGATGTTAAACAACTACAGACCAATTAGCATACTTCCATATATTTCCAAAATTCTTGAGAAGGTAATATATATCAGGCTTACTAGTTTTCTAACTATGAATAATCTCATACGCAATTCTCAATTTGGTTTTCAGAAAGGCCTATCTACATACATGCCACTCGTGTTGTTGCAAGAAAAGATCACAAAGGCCTTTGAAACAGGAAATGCAACATGTGGCATCTATTTGGACCTTCGAAAGGCCTTTGATACAGTTAATTCGAACATACTTATAGCAAAACTTAAAAAAATATGGTGTAACAAGTACAGCCCTGAGGTTGATTACATCATACTAAACAGAACGCAAACAATGTGTAATAGTTAATGAAAATACTTCCGAACTACGCCATATTAATATTGGAGTACCACAAGGCTCCATCCTAGGACCATTAC
>JAXIVJ010014629.1:0-30000 GCA_036785665.1 Chirona hameri
CACACACACACACACACACACACACACACACACACACACACACACACACACACACACACACACACACACACACACACACACAGACACAGACACAGACACAGACACAGACACAGACACAGACACAGACACAGACACAGACACAGACACAGACACAGACACAGACACAGACACAGACACAGACACAGACACAGACACAGACACAGACACAGACACAGACACAGACACAGACACAGACACAGACACATATACATATACATATACATATACATATACATATACATTATACATATACATATACATATACAGACAAATGTATTGCAGTTGAGACAGGTTTGAAACATACAGGAACAATACAATCCGATAAACGCGTTTCGACACAAAGTCTTCCTCAGTATCGGTTTCGTAAAATAACACAAAGATTATAAGATATATACCAAGGAATGCATCGCAGTTTCATCGTCTTGATTTCTCTTTAGAATAATCATGTGACACATTTCATACAGTACCGCCTTGGACAGATCGTCTCGAAAAATAAATAAATACGTATACAAATATAGATGACATCCTAACGAACCGCTTTTTATCTAATACCGAATGCTGCCGCTGATTTTGCCCATTTCATAGACCCAACCCTAATATTAATAGTTTCGTTCATGGCAATATATGCTGCTTCGGTGGCTTTTCTATTTTCCCTATTTTTGTATATGACGACCTCATGGAGAGAATCAAAGACGTGGACTTCGCAGATAAGTGCCTGGCTAGTTTCGATGTTAAATCCTTATTTACAAATGTTTCAGTAGAAAGTGCACTAAAAGCCATTAAAACTGTGGTGGACAATATCGATGCTGACCAGCTGCCTTTGCCGAAAGCAGAATATTTAACATTATTAGCTATATGCATGAACTTTGGGGGATTTAAGTTCAATTCTGATGAATACTTCCAGCACAGCGGTCTTGCGATGGGGTCCCCATTGAGCCCTGTTGCTGCATGTTTGTTCATGGAATGGTTAGAAAAACATCACTATGATGGGATCATGGGAAGGGATGTATTCTGGGCTCGTTACGTTGATGACATTCTTGTCGTAGTGCCAAAAAGCATGAACTTAGGAGAGAAACTCGCCCTAAACTCAGTTGATTCCAAAATTCAATTCACTCTCGAAAAAGAAAAGCAAGTTGCTTTCCTTGACACCGAAATCATACATCAGGATCAGGTAAAATTCAAAGTCTATCGAAAACCGACGAACAAGGAATGTTATGTGCATTTTTACTCGGGTCAGTGACAGAGTAAAACGGGGAGTAGTTATAGGGGGTTTTTTTCTGAGAGCTTTTCGCATTTGTAGTAAAGAATACCTCGATGAAGAGATTGAGCATATAGTTTCATCTTTTACAAAGCTGAAATATCCGAAGGGATTTCTGCTAAATCTAAAACAAAAAGCTTTAAACATACGCAAAAAGTCTACGGTAGGGAAGACAAAGAAAAAGGACGAACGATACTTAACGATACCGATTTCGAGGCCAGCCGAAACGATTGCTAGCCAGCTCGAAACTACGGGCTTTAAAGTAGCATTTACGTCTGGGAAATAGGTGGGTGATATGTTGGCAAAAAAGAAGCAAGAAAAGACTCAGGAAAAGAGTGTCGTTTATAAAGTACCATGCGGGGCTTGTAATAAAGCATATATTGGTGAAACTGGGAGGGGGATTGAAACAAGATTTAAAGAACATAAACGGGACATTCAAACTACATGGAACACAGCGCGTTTGTAGTCCATGCAGAAAAAAAACATTTGCCAAATTGGAATGGAGCCGGGATTTTGGCCTCCTGCAAAAATAAGGAAAATAGAAAAGCCACCGAAGCAGCATATATTGCCATGAACGAAACTATTAATATTAGGGTTGGGTCTATGAAATGGGCAAAATCAGCGGCAGCATTCGGCATTAGATAAAAAGCGGTTCGTTAGGATGTCATCTATATTTGTATACGTATTTATTTATTTTTCGAGACGATCTGTCCAAGGCGGTACTGTATGAAATGTGTCACATGATTATTCTAAAGAGAAATCAAGACGATGAAACTGCGATGCGTTCCTTGGAATATATCTTGTAATCTTTGTGTTATTTTACGAAACCGATACTGAGGAAGACTTTGTGTCGAAACGCGGTTATCGGATTGTATTGTTCCTGTATGTTTCATATACATATGCATATACATATACATATACATATACATATACATGTACATGACATGTGCATGTGCATGTGCATGTGCATGTGCATGTGCATGTGCATGTGCATGTGCATGCGCATGCGCATGCGCACACACACACCACACGCACACACACACGCACACGCACACGCACGCGCACGCGCACACGCGCACACGCGCACACACGCGCACACACGCGCACACACGCGCACACACGCGCACACACGCGCCCACGCGCCCACGCGCCCACGCACACACACACACACACACACACACACACACACACACACACACACACACACACACACACACACACACACACACACCCACGCACGCACGCACGCACGCACGCACGCACGCACGCACGCACGCACGCACGCACGCACGCACGCACGCACGCACGCACGCACGCACGCACGCACGCACGCACGCACGCACGCACGCACGCACGCACGCACGCACGCACGCACGCACGCACGCACGCACGCACGCACGCACGCACGCACGCACGCACGCACGCACGCACGCACGCACGCACGCACGCACGCACGCACGCACGCACGCACGCACGCACGCACGCACGCACGCACGCACGCACGCACGCACGCACGCACGCACGCACGCACGCACGCACGCACGCACGCACGCACGCACGCACGCACGCACGCACGCACGCACGCACGCACGCACGCACGCACGCACGCACGCACGCACGCACGCACGCACGCACGCACGCACGCACGCACGCACGCACGCACGCACGCACGCACGCACGCACGCACGCACGCACGCACGCACACACACACACACACACACACACACACACACACACACACACACACACACACACACACACACACACACACACACACACACACACACACACACACACACACACACACACACACACACACACACACACACACACACACACACATACACATTCACATACACATACACATACACATACACATACACATACACATACACATACACATACACATACACATACACATACACATACACATACACATACACATACACATACACATACACATACACATACACATACACACATATATATATATATATATATATATATATATATATATATATATATATATATATATATATATATATATATATATATAATATTGGAGAACGAAGCATGGACAATACCCAAACCGAATAAAAAATATATATCTTTCGTTTTGGCTGACTTATGGCACCTGAAACATGATGGGTCTGGATTTTGTACTGGACATTTCCAAATATGCACGCACCACTTTCCATACTGCTACCAAAATGCTACCAAATAGAGGAAACACGAACAAGGCAAAACATTACGATTTATTTCTTTCGAAAAGTTATTTTTTTTCGCAGTCGGTACCCATTATTCATCGCCAGTTTCAGCGGATGTTATTTTTGTTTGGGAGAATTTATATTGCAGCCCCTGTCGAGCGTGGAATGGGGGGGGGGGCAGGCTTTCCCCTGCACCCTGCCCCCCCCCCGCCCTGGATCCGCCAGTGTGGGGAGCTTGGAGCTGAAGTCTGCATGGATGCCGCTCCAAATTGCCGGATAATTAGAACACTTGACCACACGGGTCGCGAGTAATATCCGAGCATGTGAAACACGTTGTCAATCTTTATTACCCATTTCACTGAATAATAGAGGGAACGGATACTAATTATACACCACATACTGGGCGATGATGTTGTAATTTATTTCCTTTTAATAGCTTGTTGAAATATGAATTATGACCACACCAGATTCAGCCGACTCGGAGCAGGCAGTTCGGAACTGATGACGTCACCCGCCGGGAACCTTTCACACCCTGCACGTATCGGACCGACGCCATTCTTTGATATACGCATGCAGGCCCAGTTTTAAGTATTTTTATATTTCCATGATTCTGATTTACGTTCGAATTGCGTTAAGACAAAATTTGAATAACGAAAATGAGCACGTTGTCCAAAAATCCAAAGCGTTGATTGTGTGCCCAGTCAGCTGATACAACACCCGATGGACTACCGAGTGTCCTTCCGGCAAATATGATAACATGCAATGCAACTATCACGGTTTTTCATAATATTATATCCATACTGGAATCACGAAACAGAATACAGCTGCGAATGCGGATGCTAAGAACTACAAAAGAAAACTTAATGAATATGCGGTTCTAAGCACATGCTCTGCATGCCTGAGATTCATAAGACACATTTAAAGCTGGTGAGGTGAACAAAGAAACAATATACCTGCGTTCTCGACTGACGACTATCATGTAGTCGCATGTAGTCGCATGTAGTCGCATGTAGTCGCATGTAGTCGCATGTAGTCGCATGTAGTCGCATGTAGTCGCATGCAGTCGCATGCAGTCGCATGCAGTCGCATGCAGTCGCATGTAGTCTCATGTAGTCTCATGTAGTCTCATGTAGTCTCATGTAGTCTCATGTAGTCTCATGTAGTCTCATGTAGTCTCATGTAGTCGCATGTAGTCGCATATAGTCGCATGTAGTCGCATGTAGTCGCATGTAGTCGCATGTAGTCGCATGTAGTCGCATGTAGTCTACTGTAGTCTACTGTAGTCTACTGTAGTCTACTGTAGTCTACTGTAGTCTACTGTAGTCTACTGTAGCTGCAGGTCGCTACGCATATAATGGAAGCGTTTCACTTGATTACATTTACAGAAGAAAAAAAACGTCCTTACATTGACGGACAAGAGAATGACTTGCGAATCTTCACTAAGCTGTGGAAGACCGGTGCAGCTCGGCACCGATAATTGTTGCCAATTACGCGAGAGGTGGTGCTTGGTGGTGCTGGTGGCGGCGGCTTGGGGGCTCTGAGTGCCGCGATACTGCAGTTTGTGGTGCTCAGATGACACGCGAGGGAAAGATGCAAACAAATAGCATGACCAAAGTGAATACAAAGTAGGCATGTAATCGTAATGTGCATGCAGCATGTTTTATAAAGAAATACACTGCTGAAATAGAAACCAATAAAGATTCTCGCAAATCTGCTGCCCTAAAAGTATCCAGCGCCATTATGTTTAATAATTTGCACATGCACGCGGTGTGATGTCTATACGTCTCTGTCTGATTCCCGATTACTGATGCCTAATGTCTGGTGTCTGATGCCTGATGTCTGGTGTCTGATGCCTGATGTCTGATGTCTGATGCCTGATGCCTGATGCCTGATGCCTGATGCCTGATGTCTGATGCCTGATGTCTGACGGCTGATGTCTGATGCCTGATGTCTGTCTGATGTCTGATGCCTGATGTCAGATGTCTGATGCCTGATGTCTGACGGCTGATGCCTGATGCCTGATGCCTGATGCCTGATGTCTGATGCCTGATGTCTGACGGCTGATGTCTGATGCCTGATGTCTGTCTGATGCCTGATGCCTGATGCCTGATGCCTGATGTCTGATGCCTGATGCCTGATGCCTGATGTCTGATGCCTGATGTCTGACGGCTGATGTCTGATGCCTGATGTCTGTCTGATGTCTGATGCCTGATGTCAGATGTCTGATGCCTGATGCCTGATGTCTGACGGCTGATGTCTGATGCCTGATGTCTGTCTGATGTCTGATGCCTGATGCCTGATGTCTGATGCCTGATGCCTGATGTCTGACGGCTGATGTCTGATGCCTGATGTCTGTCTGATGTCTGATGCCTGATGTCAGATGTCTGATGCCTGGTGTCTGATGTCAGATGTCTGATGCCTGATGTCTGTCTGATGTCTGATGTCTGATGCCTGATGTCTGATGTCTGATGCCTGATGTCTGTCTGATGTCTGATGTCTGATGCCTGATGTCTGATGTCTGATGCCTGATGCCTGATGCCTGATGCCTGATGCCTGATGCCTGATGCCTGATGCCTGATGCCTGATGCCTGATGCCTGATGTCTGATGCCTGATGTCTGACGGCTGATGTCTGATGCCTGATGTCTGACGGCTGATGTCAGATGTCTGATGTCTGTCTGATGTCTGATGTCTGATGTCAGATGTCAGATGTCTGATGCCTGATGTCAGATGTCAGATGTCTGATGCCTGATGTCTGATGCCTGATGTCAGATGTCTGATGCCTGATGTCTGTCTGTTGTCTGATGCCTGATGTCAGATGTCTGATGTCTGATGCCTGATGTCAGATGTCTGTCTGATGTCTGATGCCTGATGTCAGATGTCTGATGTCTGACGGCTGATGCCTGATGTCTGTCTGATGTCTGATGCCTGATGTCAGATGTCTGATGCCTGATGTCTGTCTGATGTCTGATGCCTGATGTCTGATGCCTGATGTCTGATGTCTGATGCCTGATGTCTGATGTCTGATGCCTGATGTCTGACGGCTGATGCCTGATGTCTGTCTGATGTCTGATGCCTGATGTCTGTCTGATGTCTGATGTCTGATGTCAGATGTCTGTCTGATGTCTGATGCCTGATGTCAGATGTCTGACGGCTGATGTCTGTCTGATGTCTGATGCCTGATGTCAGATGTCTGTCTGATGTCTGATGTCTGATGCCTGATGTCTGATGCCTGATGTCTGACGGCTGATGTCTGATGTCTGATGCCTGATGTCTGTCTGATGTCAGATGCCTGATGTCTGATGCCTGATGTCTGACGGCTGATGTCTGATGTCTGATGCCTGATGTCTGATGCCTGATGTCTGATGTCAGATGTCAGATGTCTGATGCCTGGTGTCTGTCTGATGTCTGATGCCTGATGTCAGATGTCTGATGTCTGTCTGATGTCTGATGTCTGATGCCTGATGTCAGATGTCAGATGTCTGATGCCTGATGTCAGATGTCTGGTGTCTGATGCCTGATGTCTGATGCCTGATGTCTGATGTCAGATGTCAGATGTCTGATGTCTGATGCCTGATGTCAGATGTCTGATGTCTGATGCCTGATGTCAGATGTCTGTTGCCTGATGCCTGATGTCAGATGTCTGATGTCTGACGGCTGATGTCTGATGCCTGATGTCTGTCTGATGTCTGATGTCTGATGTCTGATGCCTGATGTCAGATGTCTGATGTCTGATGCCTGATGTCTGTCTGTTGCCTGATGCCTGATGTCAGATGTCTGTTGCCTAATGTGATGTCTGATGCCTGATGCCTGATGTCAGATGTCTGTTGCCTAATGTGATGTCTGATGCCTGATGCCTGATGTCAGATGTCAGATGTCAGATGTCTGGTGTCAGATGTCAGATGTCTGTCTGATGTCTGGTGTCTGATGTCAGATGTCTGATGTCTGTCTGATGCCTGATGTCAGATGTCAGATGTCAGATGTCTGGTGTCAGATGTCAGATGTCTGATGTCTGATGCCTGATGTCAGATGTCTGTCTGATGTCAGATGTCAGATGTCAGATGTCTGATGTCAGATGTCAGATGTCAGATGTCTGGTGTCAGGTCTCAGATGTCAGATGTCTGATGTCTGATGCCTGATGTCAGATGTCTGTCTGATGTCAGATGTCAGATGTCAGATGTCAGATGTCTGATGTCAGATGTCAGATGTCTGTTGCCTGATGTCTGTCTGATGTCTGATGCCTGATGTCTGATGTCTGATGTCTGATGTCTGACGGCTGATGCCTGATGCCTGATGTCTGTCTGATGTCAGATGTCAGATGTCTGATGTCTGATGCCTGATGTCAGATGTCTGATGTCTGTCTGATGTCTGATGCCTGATGTCTGTCTGATGTCAGATGTCAGATGTCTGATGTCTGATGCCTGATGTCAGATGTCTGATGTCTGTCTGATGTCTGATGCCTGATGTCAGATGTCTGATGTCTGTCTGATGTCTGATGTCTGATGTCTGTCTGATGTCTGATGCCTGATGTCAGATGTCTGTCTGATATCAGATGTCTGATGTCTGATGTCAGATGTCTGATGTCTGATGTCAGATGTCTGATGTCTGATGTCTGATGTCAGATGTCAGATGTCAGATGTCTGATCTCTGTCTGATGTCTGATGTCTGATGTCTGATGTCTGATGTCTGTCTGATGTCTGATGTCTGATGTCAGATGTCTGATGTCTGATGTCTGATGTCTGATGCCTGATGTCAGATGTCTGTCTGATGTCTGATGTCTGATGTCAGATGTCTGATGTCTGATGTCTGATGTCTGATGTCTGATGTCAGATGTCTGATGTCTGATGTCTGATGTCTGTCTGATGTCTGATGTCTGATGTCAGATGTCTGTCTGATGTCTGATGTCTGATGTCTGATGCCTGATGTCAGATGTCTGTCTGATGTCTGATGTCTGATGTCAGATGTCTGATGTCTGATGTCTGATGTCAGATGTCTGATGTCAGATGTCTGATGTCAGATGTCTGATGTCTGATGTCTGATGTCTGTCTGATGTCAGATGTCTGATGTCAGATGTCTGATGTCTGATGTCTGATGTCTGTCTGATGTCAGATGCCTGATGTCAGATGTCTGATGCCTGATGTCTGATGTCTGATGTCTGATGTCAGATGTCTGTTGCCTGATGTCAGATGTCTGTCAGATGTCTGATGCCAGATGTCAGATGTCTGTTGCCTGATGTCAGATGTCTGTCAGATGTCTGATGCCAGATGTCAGATGTCTGATGTCAGATGTCAGATGTCTGATGTCAGATGTCAGATGTCAGATGTCAGATGTCAGATGTCAGATGTCTGATGTCTGATGTCAGATGTCAGATGTCAGATGTCAGATGTCTGATGTCTGATGTCAGATGTCAGATGCCTGATGCCTGATGTCAGATGTCTGATGTCTGATGTCAGATGTCTGATGTCTGATGTCAGATGTCTGATGTCTGATGCCTGATGTCAGATGTCTGATGTCTGATGTCAGATGTCTGATGTCTGATGCCTGATGTCAGATGTCAGATGTCAGATGTCAGATGTCAGATGTCAGATGTCAGATGTCAGATGTCTGATGCCTAATGTGATGTCTACAACCAGGCACGTAGCCAGGATTTCGGCCAGGGGGAGGGGCGGCGCCTCGAAAGGGCCCCCTTCCCGAGCGCTGAAAGGGCCCTTTCCCAAGCGTTGAAAGGGCCAAACACGGATGAAAAGGCACGGTACACGGATTGCAAATCCAATATGACAGGTATGGCATGGGCCATACCAACTTTTAGAAGCTGGAGTTAGCAAACTGCCAGATCAACTTTGGAACCAGCGACACCAATTTGGAATCAGCTATACCAACTTGATTTTTTTAAAAGCTAAAGACCTAGAACTCTTAAACAAATTGCGCCGGGGAGCGTCGCGAAAATTTTGAGTCTTATGCCCTAGATATGCATTATCATCAATGCGTCACATTAAGTATGGTGCGGACCTCTAAAATGTTATTGTGCGTTTAAAAGTGCGGTAAAAAAAGCTATAGTGAACTATTTTGCCCAATTATATAGGGAAGTAGCAAAATAACACATAAATGCGCCGAGAAACGATCTGTTTTCTAACCCGCATATAATTTAATTTGTATTAAATTGCGCCGCGGAGCTGCGCAATTTTTTTAGTTTTATTCCCTGGACAACTGCATTCTTACTGTTGAAAAGCCTAGGGTCCCTTCAGATTGTCTAGGGGCCCCTCCGACCTTTTCAACGCCCTTCTGACCTGTTCAGGGACCCATCTGTGATCCGCGAAAATGCATGGGATATATATATATATATATATATATATATATATATATATATATATATATATATATATATATATATATATATATATATATATATATATATATATATATATATATATATATATATATATATATATATATATATATATATATATATATATATATATATATATATATATATATATTCAATACAAAGACGGCTTACTCTACAAGAAAAATTAAAATCGGAGCTTGAGGGTATATTTTAACACCTTTCGTTAGCGATTAAGAGCCATTCGGTAACATGTCATTGCTCGTCTTAAAGACGAGCAATGACCTGTTACCAAATGCCTCTAAAAGGGAATGTTTCACCTTTGTATTGGTTTTGAACTGAGATAGCCATTATCTTTGGCCGTTATTGAAATGTCGAAAATACTAAGGTCATTTTCCCCAAAACTTAGCCGTTTTTAAGCAATTCAATTTATCATTTGCAAAATGGATCTAGGCTAGTGCCGCCGCTGATTGGCTGACAGCCACTTTGCCAGCCAATCAGCGGCGGTATATAGCTCAATCATGACGTCATCAACCCAATTTAAAACCTTAATTTGTATAAAGTTAAGTGACTTTTCGAGAGACAACAATATCACCATCGTTTTCAGCAGCACTTACTTTATTTATATTTTCGACTACAACCAGCGTATATTTGACAACTTTCAGAAAGGTGAACATTCCCTTTAATCGCTGACGAAGGGTGTTACCATATACCCGAAAGCTTCTATTTGAATCTTGAGTAAGTCCTCTTTGTATTTAATCCTCATCTGGAATCTCTACGTGCTATGGGCCCTTCCGGTCTGACCAGGGACTCCTCTGACCTTCCAAGAAGTCCTTCTTGTGTGTCAAGGGGCCCATTCGGCCTGTCCAGAGGTCCTTCCGACCTGGCCAGGGACTGAACTGGCTGCTTTGTCACCCTGTCGACATGCTCAGGGGCCCCTCCGACCAGCCCAGGGGTCCCTCCAGTCTGGCTAGGAACTCATCCGGCATGTTCAAGGGCCCTTCCAGTAGCATAGCCAGGATTCACTCCATGAGGTGCAATTTTTGCTCAGGGGGGGGGCATAAGGTACCCCCACCAAAAAAAAACTTAACGGATTTGGCCCACTATATCCTTAGAGGGGCATATTTTCAACATATTCTCCTTTAAAAAAAAAATAGAAAAATCATGCATTTTTCGACCAAAGGGGGCACGTACGGACCTTCAGGGGGGGGGGGGGGGAGTTGCCCCGTCCCCCTGGCTACGGCCCTGGAGAGGGTCCATGCCAGGTCTGAGAGGGCCTATTCCAGGCCTGAGAGGGCCCATGCCAGGCCTGAGAGGGCCCATTCCAGGCTTGAGAGGGCCCTCGAAAGGGTTCTTCCTCCTTATCATAAGGCTCTCTGATAAGACTAGGAGGGTCCTTGTATTGTGTGAGAAGGCTTTGGATCCGCTTCTCTCATAGTATTTAACAACAACATAAAATGACGGCCGCCAGGCCGTGTGGTAGCAGCCGGGCATAGGGGCCCTACAAAATCTCCCGGGTACAGGAGCACCATTTGCACCCCCCCCCCCCCTGGCTACGCCTCTAGGCCCTTCCGACCGGCCCAGGGACCGTTTCGGTCTAGCCAGGGGCCCCTCTGATTTGCCCAGGAGCCCCTCCGATCTGACCAGCGACTCTTCTGGTAAGACTGCGCTGGCTGCTTTGTCGCCCTGCCGACATGCTCAAGGGGCCCTCCGACCTACCCTGGGGCCCATCCGTGCTGACTAGGGGCCATTCACCATGTTCAGGGGCCATCCTGACCCACCTAGGGGCCCTTCCGATCTGGTCGGGAACCCTCTGGCCTGCACAGGGGCCCTTTGAACTTCCCAGGGGCCCTCTGGGTCTGTCCAAGGGTCCTCCAACCTGATCAGGGGCCCTTATGACCTGACAAGGGACTGCGCTGGCTGCTTTGTCGCCCTGCCGACATGCTCAGGGGCCTCTCGATCTGCTCAGCGGCCTCTCTGTGCTGGCTAGAAGCCCATTCGACGTGTTCAGGGGGCCCTCTGACCCACTCAGGGGCCTTTCGGTCTGTCCAGGGGCCCCTCTGACATGCACTGAAGGGCCCTCTTTTGAACGTCCAAGGGACCTTCTGGTCTTTCAGAGTGTGGCCGTAAAGGGCCTCTAAAATGCTCTAAACTCTCTAAAGACCACGCTTCGCGTGGTAAAGAGCCCATGATACCGCGCTTCACGCGGTCTCGTCGGCCCTTTTCGGCGCGCTGCGCGCGCCGAAAAGGGCCCTCCGCCGCCGAAAAGGGCCCTCCGCCGCCGAAAAGGGCCCTCCGCCGCCGAAAAGGGCCCTCCGCCGCCGAAAAGGGCCCTCCGCCGCCGGAAAGGGCCCTCCTGGCCTCCGGGGGGGGGGGCGCACCGCCCCCTGGCTACGTGCCTGTCTGTGATCCATGACATTTGCTCTCAACTCACGGCTACCATCAGTTAGATACCGTCAATTCACGGTCATGCAGGATGTAAAATGTATCTGTTCAATTCGTCTCAGTCCAGTCCGTCCTCGAACCACGAGTGCTCTTTTACCGTTGCCCAATACTGGTCCTAGTCCAGCCTTGCCACAGATAGCAGGACATACCTGTGCAGGGCGGGGGCAGGGCGAGGGCGGCTGGCGGCGGGGGCGGGGGCGGCGTGACGGGGTGGCGGCGCTGGATGGGTGCGGTCCGCTATGGGTAACCAGGCGGTATAGGCTCAGGGCGGGAGCGGACCGCCCGGCGGTGCTCAGCAGCCGGCCATCTCTGCCAGTCCCCTGACCTATATAGGCCAGTTTGCGATTACATCTCGTACATTTAACCCAGATCGGAGCGACAGTCTTCGACAGGGCGTGGCGGTGTGTGTATTGAAGAAATGTAAAATTACCAATGACTACTGCATTCCGGCGCTAATTAACACGAACAGACAGGCGATAACTGGGATATCCGACATTGTCGATGCATTTGGGACTCGTTCCGTGATTCAGCAGAGTACATGAATCAGGCGTCCTCGATGCTGACCTGACCGGATATAGAGAAGTTGTGACGCAATATCGATGGAAGGTGCGTGTTCACTGCTCACTGCTCAGGGCGCGCGGACAACTCCCCCGACAAAGTGGCTCACGCCCAATGATGTCAGTGTTGAAACTGAAACGTAGTCACTTAGTTTCAGATGAGTCAGAAACATGCTTCCTGCTGGTGGTTCGTTCAGGATCCCAGTTTAATGTCTCAATGTTTAAGTCCAAAGTGTATGACCTATGGGCATTTTGAAGTTTTAAAACTAGTGTCATAATAGAGTTAATCAAAACCACAGCCTCATACTATGTAATATTTTGTATAAAAAAATGAAACAAAGGAGACGACGGTTTCAGGCGTAGCCCATCTTCAGGTCTCATTTGAAATTGGACAATTCATTTGCAATTAAGATTGGTCATTATTGAAATTGGACAATGGTGTCGGATTTAGGATGAATATCTTCACGGTAAGCGAAGGCAGTACATTATGTTTAAGCTTTGGCTCTCGTCCATAAGCCAGCAGCAACTTGCTTATCTCACGTCAACTCATCAGCTATGCAAGGTACGTACAATAACGACACTTCCGGCGCTCAAAGATAATATAGGCATCTACAACGCGTAAAAATGAAAGATGTTGGCAGGTCAATATTTTTAGTTGAATAACATGTGAGAAAGATTTGCCAAACGCTGTACCAAAGAAAATATGGGCGGTTGGGGACCTCATTTTCCTTGCAACGATATGAACTGCGACAATAAAACTCATACATGTCACTTACTGGAACCGTTTTTGTATACATCATATTCAAAAGCCATGAACCTGCAGCAATATCTCCTATGTCAAAGTGGCCAGTGGGTAACTTAATCAGCGGCCGCGGTCGACCCTGCCGGGCCCTAAACCCAAATCACACTGTCGGAAGGCTTTGTAGGAGCTAGTACTTCTGCTGTTTAGATCGCGAGTTGTGATTCTCATCGACGACAATTACATTTAAAATGTCTTGTATTGCGCACTCATGTATACAGGCCTGCAGCAGATCTGAAGAAGTGACCCACTTTTTCCCACCACGCATGTAGTCTTCAACCGAAAAGGGAAAATGACTCGTGCATCATTTCAAGTCTGCAAATGAGCCACCAGAACACACGATTGGTGGAACATATATCCAACGCTATGTCGCAATTGTGATCGGAAATTAAATATGATTTACCGTTATACTTGCTCTCCACCGCTTTTGCTTAATGCGATATTTGCATGTTACGTGATTGCGGCATGCATTAGATAGGTACCTATCTTTTCCGGTGAGGGTATGTAATGCTGCTGAAAGCTCTTGGTACATTCACTTATGAACATTCAATTATGTTGTAAATATAAAAAAGATTCAAACTACATTTCAGACATATTATCGACAACGAAGTAAGTGTGTTGTCCACGTTCAGCAATGTAAATTGCCAACGTTCAATAACGTCGCATTTGCGAACTAATGGTGAAACTTACGTGCGTTATTTAGCAAATGTCCTCCTATGGTCGATTGGTCACTGGCCTCTGGCAGCACCGATCCCCCTTAGTTGCAAGGGCGTAGGCAAGGAGGCGGGGGGGGGGGGGGGGCAAGGGGTCATGCCCCCCCCCCCCCCCCCTGGGGCCTTCGGGCCCCAGTGTTTTTGATGGTGTGAGGCGCCCGCAAAATGCCTTACGTCGCAAAAAAGAACGCCCATGAACCGATAAAAAAATTGTAACACGAATAAATAACAGCACTTGCAATTGTCTGTTAAATGCATGCATTTGTAAATACGTAGAAAGGGGTCCAGCCAGTGTGGATAGGGCCCTCTACCATCTTGTAAAGGGCCCTACCGATCTGCAGAGGGCCCCTGTCGGCATTTAGAGGGGCCCTTCCGGTTGTAGAGGGCCCTTTGCCGGCCCTTATAGGGCCCTGTCAATCTGGAGAGGGTCTCTGCCGATCTGGAGAGGGCCCTCTTCCAGGCTTTAGAGGCCCTGTCGATCTGCAGAATGCCCAGACAATCTATAGAGGGCCCTCTGCCGACCTTTAGAGGGCCCTGTCGGCCTTTAGAGGGCCCTGCCGATCTGTAGATCGCCTTACCAATCTGCAGAGGGCCTCTACAGGCATTTAGATGGCCCTGCCGACCTGTAGACGGCCCTCTTCCAGTCTTTAGGGGCCCTGTCGATCTGCAGTGTCCCAGCCAATCTGTAGAGTGAGTGTAGATAGCCCTCTGCCGGCCTTTAAGAGGGCCCTGCCGATCTGCAGATGACCATCTGCCGGCCTTTAGAGGCCCCTGCGATCTGTAGAAGACTCTCTGCTGGCCTTTAGAGGGTCCTGTGGTGGTAGAGGTGGTCTGCCGGTCGAGCGCTGGTGAGGCTCTCGAAGGAAGACCAGTGAAAGTTCTCATTGTTTTTCAGTGTATGCTAGTAACGTCTGGGAGGAGTACAAGGCTTTGGTAATGTAGGCTTTGACTTTGACTAACTCGGGCTGCCACTACCAGGAAAGGTCAGAAGCCAAGCGCTCTCCCACTGAGCTACAGGGGCAGACAAATTGCTCTTTTCCGCACTATCAAAGGCTTTTTAATGTTAGTGTCATAATTCCTGCCCCCAGAATCCAGATCACTGCACAATAATTTAGATGGGGCCGAATTAATGCATTGTACTGCAATATAAGTTGCTGTGAGGATAAATAAAGCTTGGATATTCCGATAACTCCTATATATTACGGCTTATCACACATATTACACTATATATATGACTATTCCATTTACGATTTTCATCTACAAGAACTCCTAAGTATGTAATGCATGGGTTTATCGTGATTGGTGTATCATTTAATACTGTGTCAAGATTTTGTCACGTCACTGATCTTGAATAGATTTGGTAATTTGTCTTTTATGCATTTAGTGATAATATATTTACATGGAACAACTCGTTATTTTTTAAATTAATTCACTAATCTTTATTTGCAGCTCTTCAACATTTCTAGCTTGAATATAAATTGCCGTATATCATCAGCATATAAGTAAAAGGTACCTATTTCTGTTGTATTGATGATGTCATTAATATAGAGAATAAATAAAAGAGGACCTAAAATTGAACTCTGTGGGACGCCAATTTTCATCATTTGTTTCTTAGATGAAACCTCATTTATTATTGCTATTGTATGTCTCTTATTAATATATGACTATCGTGTTGAAGAACCCCCTCGTATCACAATGCGGTGTATATTTTCAAGAGAATTGCCAAGCAAACTGTATCCAAAGCTTTCTGTAAATCAAGGTGGAGCATGTTATTTCGTTATTTTGTAAAGATTTTGTAAACTTCATCGTACATTTGAACAATCGGCATGGACGTACTGTGTTGTTTCCTGAATCCGAATTGAAGACGATTCAGGAAAATATTTGCATTAACCCGCGCCCCGCTGGAGGTGGCAGAATCTGCCCCCCCCCCCCTCCTGGATTTTCTCAATAACTTGAAAACAATGATAGATATCGACGTCAATCATTCAGTACCTTATGCTGCATCAATTCCACGTCTTATCACAGCATTTCAATGCAAATGGTGGATTACTTTGGGAGATAATGACGTTTTAATCACGTAATGTCAAGTATTTTTGGTGGAAAAACAATACATGCTTGCAAAAATCATACAAATTCTGGTTTTGACGAAAATTGAAAATAAAAAATGTTGAAAAAGGAAATGAAATTTTGTGTTTTTCAGCCCCCCCCCCAAAAAAAAACTTGTTTTTCGTTGTCGAAAACGTATTTGTCGTTGTTTTACAACATACAACGTACTGTACTGTTTTAATAATGTGGGCCCCCTTGGCTACGAGGGCCCTCTGATCCCATTTGCCCCCCCCCCCTGGGGTGGAAAAATGACCCGTCATGCTGGACGACGATGGAGAACAAAATGTGTCTTTTTCTTGCCAGGTTGGCTATTTTTTCATCACAAATGATCCATCAGAGGAGCCATATGCTATATTTTTGCATGCGTGTGCTTTTTACATCGAATCGTGGGATATTCTAGGGCAATTTCTACTGAATTGGTTCACACATGAAAATGCACAGTCTACCAAAAAAAGTACGCGTCTCAGTCTACAAAAAAAAATACGCGTCCCACCTAGCAACAGTGATATCAGTTTGGCAGCATATTAGACCACACACATAGTTGTTTTTATAGACGATACAAAACTACCAAGTTGTCTGCAAACTACCATTTCAGTCGACAGCGGTTTGGGAGAACCACGGAAGTCCACTCATTGACTTTGAACGGGAGACTCAAAGCCGTCCGACCGGCGGATCCGCTGGTTTTATCAGCGAACTTGTTTTTCGTTTTCGAAAACTTATTTGTCGTTGTTTTACAACATACAAGGCATGCCATTTTTTTAAACCATTTGTATACCATTTCTACGCTGCATAGTAGAAATGGTATACATTTTGGAACAAATTTAGAAACCCAGAGTATATTTTAGATTGTTGACCAATGACTATGGAGGCATGATCGCAGCATTTTTAAACCTCGATTTGGAGCGATCATCGCTTTCGGAAGAGATGCATGTTATTTTTTTTAGCAATTCTGTGAAGCACCTCCTTCTTCAGAGTTCAAGGTAAGGTTAACCCCCGCCCTACGGGGGGGGGGGGGCCTGACAGGCCCCCCTGAGGTTTTTCTTGAATAACTTTTTACACATGCGGTGCATCTTGCTGACATTTTCGGTAGCTGAGTTTACAGCAAATATACGTGGGCTTTAAAAATTTATTTGAAATTAGTTGAGAAATTTGGGAAATAATGACGTTTTGATGACGTCATGTTGGTAACAAAATTATAAATATTGGAAAAATCGTAGAAAATAGAGTTTTAAAGCAAATTGCAAGCGCAATTCACCAACGATACAAAATGGCATTTTTTTTTGTCAAATGGCAATCTCAGAGTTTCAAAATTTTGTTTTTTTGACACCTAATTTTTTTTTTTAAATGACTTTTTTTGGAAAAATCCCTACAAAATCAAAATTGTTTTGTTTTTTAACATGCCTAAAAACTTGTTTTACTTTTGGGACAAGATACGAACAAATAATTACCTTTTTTTGTATTTCTGAGCCGAAACTGGTCTAGGAACATGCCTTTTTATTTACATTTATCAATTTCTAATTTTCAGGTTTTCTGAAGAGCAAAATCGCTGTTCTGGACGTGGTAAATCCGAGGTCATTCACTTGACCTGGAAGGTCATCCGTTGACCTGAAACCTAAATATCGCATACTGTTGGATTCCTCTCATGACAGGCAACATGCTGGTACTCACTGCATTGCTATACGTTGTTTGGTTTGGAAGTTAACAGGGGGCCTGTCAGCCCCCCCCCCCCCGTAGGGCGAAGGTGAAAAAGCTCCCGTAGGGTGAGGGTTAAGTTAAAATAATTAATAATATAGTTGCTCAAAAAGTGGATAAAATAAATCGCATAGCAAGTAGGGTAAACTGAACATGTTAACACATCAGACTTGGCACGTTACTGGTGGTGTTGTGGTAATTTGGGACATCAAGACATCAAACTTGTATGTTACTGGTGGTGTGTTGGTGTCTGAAAGTCATCCCAGGCAAAGGGTTGTCAGTTTGAAGGGAGAAAACGGTAAACAACGGTAACCCCGGACACGCCCTAACAACATACTTTTCATGCTATTGGTGATGTAGTGTGTCGGTATCGACTTCATCACCAATATCATGAAAGGTATGGCATTAGGATGTGTCTGGTTTTAATGTTGTCTACCCTACCTGTAAAAGTCTGATTAAATTGAAAACCGTTTGTATTTGACGTTCGGTTCAGTAATTCACCCCCCACCCCTTCCCCCAGTTGGTGCGGCGACTGCCCCATCAACTTTGATTTTGGCCCCACCATTTTTATGTTCTGCCCCACCAACGTTTTTCAGATTTGAAGGCTTCCTAGTGTTAAACTGTTCAATTTTTCACCTCCGCCATGCAAAGCAAACATCCAATATGATATTTTGCCCCACCAACTTGCTCTGAAAAGCTCCACCCATGCTGTCTATGATATGGTCTGGGGGGGGGGGGTCCAGGGGCGTGACAGCCCCTGGTAGGTTCTGCATCGCAGCGAGCGAATGTGAGCGGCACGTTCTAAACATGGATCCCTGCGACCTTAATTGCTGTAAATGTTAGGTAAAGTTTTATTATGTATCATATGATTGGTTTAGTTATGGTTATGGTTATGATTGGTTATGATTGGTTATGTATGATTATGTACATTTACAGCAATTAAAAGGTAATAACAAAACTGTATTGTACATACGTTATACCACATCTGGAGTATTGTGTACAAGCCTGGTCTCCAACATATGAGAGATTGCTGGTTGTTAGAAAGAGTTAAAAAAGGGCAACACAAATGGTTAATTGTCTTGGTAGTTTTCCTTATGAAGATAGATAAGCGATTGAAAGATAAGTGATAAGAAATTGGGTATGTTTTCACTTAGATATATAATGCTAAGAGGAGATCTAATTGAAGTCTTCAAATTTGTAAATGGTCAGCATTCTGGATATTTAAAGGGAATGTTTGAGTTCTAGAGGGAAAATCGAGGTAGAGGTCATCAGCATAAACTCATCATGAAACAAACTAGGACTAGGCTATGACAGTAATTTTTCATTAGAAGGGTTGTAGGACATTGGAATATGCTACCAGGGGATGTCGCTGATGCAGTGACACTTGCTTCCTTCAAAATTAGATTATATAAATACTTTACAGAGAAGGGATTAGTTCATAAATACTCGTGGCATTAGCCTTCTTTTATGCAGGTAGAGTCAGGTGATTTGAAGGGGCGAGACTGGTGGAGGGGGGGGGGGGGGGGTGCAACCTCGGATGGGCCCAAGAGGCTCTTTGTTGCACTTTTATTTTATGTCTCTTTATGTATCGTTTTTGGTGAAGTCATAACTTTGTTATTACTGGTACACTTTTCTGTCTGTCAGAAATGAGAAAAAAAATACATTAAATGACAAATATTGCTTCGGACCTGTCTATACTCTCTTCTTCTATAGGGGCCTCAAGAACTTTACAATGTCTTTAATCTTGCATCAGCTACAGAGTAGCTTATCAGAGTTTCTGCAACTTTATTTTTTTCAGGTATGATCAATACTTCACAAGAGTATAAATATAAATATTGCTTCAACGAGCGATACTGCATTAGTGTTGCTGGAGAACCATTTTCCAACTTTCGATTTGGTCGGAGAACCATAGTCTATTTTTACCACCCCTGCCCTCCCCCCCCCCCCCCCTGGGCGAAATCCTCCCTACACCCCTGCTTAGTTGTACGATGTATCGGGCATCTAAAGTATGCACCATCACCATTGGTTCCGCATTATTACACGTGCTGCCATTCATATAAGGTCATCGTTAACTGCCAGCTTGTTTGTTATCCTCGGCAAAACCAGACCTATCCGGACGGCTTAGTCCCAAACCCGCACTGGCGGCATCTGCAGTCATCTGCAGTCATCTGCAGTCATCTGCAGTCATCTGCAGTGATCTGCAGCCATCTGCAGTCATCTGCAGTCATCTGCAGTCATATGCAGTCATCTGCAGTCATCTGCAGTCATCTGCAGTCATATGCAGTAATCTCCAGTCATCTCCAGTCATCTGCAGTCATCTCTAGTCATCTGCAGTCATCTGCAGTCATCTGCAGTCATCTCCAGTCATCTGCAGGCATCTGCGGAGATCTCCCACACCCGCACTGGCAGCATCTCCAGTCATCTGCGGAGATCTCCCACACCCGCACTGGCGGCATCCGCAGTCATCTGCAGTCATCTGCAGTCATCTGCAGTCATCTGCAGTCATCTGCAGTCATCTGCAGTCATCTGCAGTCATCTGCAGTCATCCGCAGTCATCTACAGTCATCTGCAGTCATCTGCAGTCATTTGCAGTCATTTGCAGTCATTTGCAGTCATTTTCAGTCATCTGCAGTCATCTGCAGTCATCTGCAGTCATCTGCAGTCATATGCAGTCATCTGCAGTCATCTGCAGTCATCTGCAGTCATCTGTAGTCATCTGCAGTCATCTGCAGTCATCTGCAGTCATCTGCAGTCATCTCCAGTCATCTGCAGTCATATGCAGTCATCTGCAGTCATCTGCAGTCATCTGCGGAGACCTCCAGTGGCGACAACCTGGCGGTATGGGCAGAGACATAGGGAACTGGATTTGAAGAATGGAGGAATGGACTTCGGACCAGTGGCGGCGGATCGGTTCTGGGAAAGGGGGGGCACCTCGAGTCGCGGCCAGGCCACGTAGCTAGGATTTTTCTCACGGGGGGGGGGGGGGGGCAACACGTCAGTGGAGAAACCAATTTTACTTCTCAGCCCAAATGTTGTTGACCGGGGGGGAAGGGGAGGGTCGTCAACAGAATCGCATTGTATCTAGTGTAAATTGGTGTTGGCTCAGAGGGGCATGGCCCCCCATGCTCCACCCCCTTGGCTAGGTCCCTGGTCGCGGCTATATGCGCTTGTACAGGGTGTTTCATAAAAAAATGTATCCACTCATGTATCCACTCGGAAATCCCGCGATAACTCTGGTGGTTTTGGTTGCAGGTCTTCCAACTTACCAGCATTGGAAAGCTGATGAAATTATACATTACATATGTGATCAATCCCATCGACGTTCTATTCACTTAGCTTCACCGCATCGAAAACAAAACATAAAAAATGCGACAAAAACATAGCTATATTTCCGAAAAAGACTGATCTTTCACATATCTGGTCGCGCTGGAGCTGCAAACAGCAGGTCCTAAGAGCTGGATGAAACACGCTTGAGCAGCAAATAGTAATGAACATGAAACAACATGGCATGTCTGACAACAACGAAGTCACGACACTCGGGGCACCACTCTGACCAAGCCATGGCGGCGAACTCACATCAGATGCTCGAAATGTCGGCCGCCCGACTCCACACAAAGCTCAGGGGCGGTCGCAGCCCTGGCCTTGGGGGGGGGACAACTTGGCAAGGGGCCCGCAGTTGGTCTGGAAGGGCCCTCGGTCGGTGCGAGGGGCCCTACGCTCAACGGTGATTTGAAATGGTATTTTTACACCTTGTGCTTTGTTTTTAAACTTTCTAGGGCCTGTTAACCCTATTCCCTGCGGGGGCAGATTCTGCCCCCGGTGGTTTTTCACTTGCCGCTTCTAAACTGTTAGGCCTAGCGTCCTGAAAATTTGTGACTTTTCCCAAAATTGAATGGTGCGTGTTGTGTCAATTTGGAACAATCGGTCCAGCAGAGGCGGTTCCAGGCTCCTGTTTTGGGGAGGGTGTTAGGAATGCGGTTTTGCGGCGCAGACTTCCTTCGTGGTTTGCAGTGCAATCAATGCGTCAGAAGCAATTACAATGCAATATGCATCATAGATACTGGGATTGTACATATTTTTGGGGCAGAGGCTCACTCAGAATAAAAAAATGAGAAGCGATACACACCCTCAAATTAGGTCCAACTTCAAATTAGTAAGATGATAAAAGCGTTACGCGCGTGGTGCCCCCCATGTTTTTCCTGTATCCGTCTATGCGCAATATATCAAATTTAACAAATTAAAGCATATAATGCCCACATGTGACGTTCATGACGTCCCAAACAATCACAAACAGCACATTTTTTTTTTCTCTCAGAAAATCCCCCATTATACATTCCCTGAATAAGCCCATGATTTTTAATTTTGTTTTTTGTCTTTTTATATATTAAAGACCAGTACATTTGAAGCTCAAAAACGTTTGGGGCATGAAAATCGGTCTAGCCACATGGACCCAAATTTTTTTTTTGTTTGCCCCCTGGCCCCCCATTTTTGAACAAAACAAAAATTTCGTAGTCCAAAAAGAGAGATCTTGTCATGACGCATCGAATGGCGCTTTCCCCATCGAAATCGACCTAGCGGTTCTCAAATCTCGGGGGGGGGGGGCAGAATCTGTCCCCCGCAAGTTAACGTAATTCTGGCCGCCCGCAGAGAATAGGGTTAAACCCTATGGTTTATGCCGGTCTGAAAGCGGCCTTCGGACGGTCTGGGAGGGTATTTTCAGGCATTGGGTATTCCAAGACAGATTGGCAGGGCCAAAACACACTGCATTTCAGGTTTCGATGAAAATCCCTTGGCATGGGTATTAACAGGGACGTAGGAACGTCACGAAAAGTGTGTGTGGGGGGGGGGGGCAGTGAAACTTTGATCTCGTATTGACAGAACCCCCCCCCCCCCCCCTCCCCCCCATCGCAAAATGTATTTGCAGATTCGGGCTCTTCTAGTGTTGGCGAACTGTTGGCCATAAAACAAAATCACCGACCAAAAGACAATATCTTAGCCCAAAAAAAACAAACACGAAAAGTGAGGAGGCCATGCCCCCCCCCCCCCCCCTGTTCATACGCCTGTGTGGGTATATGAGGCGCTGAATCACGTTGTGGCAAGTTTCAGCTCCCTTGCTGGAACAGTTACTGAGTTATCGCCACCGGATTTTTTTTTTTGTTGTGTTTTTGTTCTATGCCGCCACCCATTAACAGGTGACCAGGAGTGCCCCCGCCCTCGATCCCATCGACGCACATCACCTTACTTTAACACCAGAGAACAAAAGAGAAAATGTCGCGGCACTCCCAGCTAGGAAATGGAAGAAGAAATAAAAAAGCAAATGAAGGAGGAAGTCAGTGGTAATGTGGTCAAAAATAAGAAGGCAGAAAGTAGTCGTTGCTGAAATCAACAAGTGACTGCCCCCCAACTACGCCCCTGGGAATCATACATTCTGACATTCGCACATACGTAACCGAGTTAGTAAGGATTCCAAGTGTGTGCCCCACTGCCTGCTGCCCAATCTCGTTGCCATCAAGAAAGGTTTGCTAGACAGTGAGGCAGGATACAATTTCATTCATACAAAGGTTGGGGAAGGCAGGTCCTGGTCTAGGCAAGCAGGTCTTTGCTGGAACCCGGTGAGACCCCCAGCTAAGCAAAGCTTGTTGCTGTTCGATCTCACCCAGGTTCCAGCGCCGGTTAGTCGGGGTGGCTTTCGCGCATGATGTAATTAATTGATCTATAAGTTGAAACATGATCTAATTAATTCATATTTCAAGAAAGCAGAAAATAAATAGAGGTACTATATTGCTTAACACCAATATAAATCTCTATCTCTGATTTACTATGTTTTATTTCAGATTATGCACGTTTATGCATGCTTATGTTGTTTGTTTATATACTGTTACTTAGTTCTGCAAATTTGTATTATTGTTTATTTATAATGTTACATACATTACAAACTGCATAACTTCATTCTTCTGCAACTTAGAAGATGACTTTACAGACAGTTAACATTTAGCACTGATATGGCTATTATTGTATTCAGGCTCATTTACATAAATGAGCAAACTACAAGGGAATTTTTTCTAGGCTTGTGAGGCAAGCAGGTTATTCATATTCACTGATCTGATTTCACTGATTGATCTGATTTCACTGATTCACTGATTTTGAGGTTATTCATATTCACCGATCATGTGATTTTTAGTGATTTCTTTTATTTGTTTTTTGGTAGATGGTATTGAGTTTATATGGGGGAATCTGGGGGCAACAATTGAATTCCATAAACGTGGTCCTATCCATGCTATGGTACGTGTCCGGTATAATTTTCGAGTGAATATTTCTTCAAAATGTCGTGCTACTCTTGAAGCTCTGTGATTGGTCTGAGTGAATTCGAAAAGTGAGGCTATGACTGGTGGGGCACTTCCAGATGCAACATTATAAAGCACGACTATAGCTTGCTGTCTGGCAATGTCCTTTACTTTAAGAATTTTTAGCTTGTCCGTGAGGTCACGATGCAAGGCTTTCTTCTAAGCCAAAACGCTGCCACCGACCTTCGCCCTGGTGTGGTGGGTCATTTTGACTCTCCCTGAGGTTTTTAAGGAGTAGCGGGAAAAACGACGGCGCCACCAAAATCGGCATAGGTCTTCGGGCATCAATTATACATATATTGTGCATTTTTACCTCGGGTCATCTCAGGTCAGGTCACCAGGTCTCGTCGAGTGATCTTACCTCCATAGCTGCTGCAACATAGCTAACATAGTATCATGTTTCTAGATTTGGAGTTTCTGGGGCTAAGTCCTAAAGTTTTTTTTATTGATGACTTCCGGTGACCTCAATATTGACCCGAGCCAAAACATGACCGAAGTGACGATTTGACGATTTGGCTCTCACCGTCTTTAAAAGGACCGTTGGTTGAACGGAAAGGGTCGTTGCCCAGCCTGAGAGGGTGTTGCTATGCCTGATGGGTGACGGGTCGTTATCAGGCGTCTAAGAGCCTTAGGACGGTCTGTGAATCCCTTTCTAGGCTTAAAAGGGACCTCGGTCGGCCTGCAAGGACCGTCAAGCGGCGGCAAGGCCTTTTGCTGGTTTGAGAGTGTATTTTGCAGAGAGTCCACTCTGAACAACATTGGGCCCATCTGACCTACATAGGTATCGCTCTGACCTCCAGAGGCCCCACTCCGACCTCCCGCCCACTCTGACCTCCACAGTTCCACCTCTGGCTTCCAGAGGGCCCCATGTGCCATGTGGCATCCAGGGAGCCCACACTGCCCTCAGGAGGCCCACTCCTGCCTCCAGAAGGTCCACTCTGACATCCATAGGGCCATCTGGTCTGCATAGAACCCACTGTGACCTCCAGAGAGCCCACTTCTGACTCCAGAGCGCCAACTCTGACCTCCAGAGGACCCACTCTGACCTCCAGAAGGCCCACTCTGACCTCCGGAGGGCCCATTCTGGCTCCAGAGGGCCCCTCTGGATACTAGTGGATTTCCTCTGGCTTCCTGGGGGCCCACTCTGACCTTCAGACGGCCCACTCTGGCCTTCAGAGGGCGCTATCCAGCTCCCACCACCAGAGGGTTCACTCCTGCCTTCATAAGGCCAACTCTGACCTACAGAGGGACCCTCCGGCTTCACGACGGCCGCTGTCGCTTTCAGAGGGTCCATGCTGACAGTGACCTCCAAGAGGGCCCCTACAGCTTCCAGAGGTCCCCTGTATGTAGAGGGCATACTCTGACCTCCAGAGGGTCCACCCCGGCCTCTACCTCCAGAGGGCCCACTGCTGCCTCCACCTCCAGAGGGCCCACTTCAGCCTCCAGAGAGCCAATGCTGACCTCCAGAGGGCCCCTGGCTTCCAAAGGGCCCAATCCGTCCTCCAAAGGGTCCACGCTGGCTTCCAGAGGGCCCACTTCTGACTCCAGAGCGCCAACTCTGACCTTCAGAGGACCCACTCTGGCCATCAGAGGGCCCACTTCTGCCTCTAGAGGGACAATTATCGCCTTCAGTGGGCCCCTCTGGTTTCCAGAGGGCCCACCCTGAACTTCAGAGGACCCATTATGATAGGTGACGGGCCGCGCGGCGACAGCTGCCAGGTCGTTGAAGCTCTTCAGCGTGAGACCACAATTGCTGCAGCGCTGCGATGAGGCGATTGCCGGAAGTGACTGCATGATCCGTCAAGAACGACTAATTGCCATCAGTTATATATAATGCGACAGAAAGACATTCACAGTCATTGGTAGCGGCACCCAGTGACGTAACAAGCGCAGGATGGGGTTAATCTGACCAGAAGTGTAGTTTCGCAAAATCAGTTGGGGGGCTCAACTCAGGTCCAGGCACGCAGACATGATTTGTATCAGGGGGGGGGGGGAGGAGCACGTCAGTATAGTATAATCAAATTTTTCCCGCAGCCAGGGGGGGGGATTGGGTCGTCAGCAGGTCGCATTTTATCTAGTGTACTCCCCCCCCCCCCCTTGGCTACGTCCCTGCTCAGGTTCAACCAGTGGTGGATCTAGGTTTCGAGTTTAGTTTCGTGTTTCGAATTTCGCTCCACATTTCGCAAAAAGGGCGCCATACTCCCACATTTCAAACTCGATTCTTTCCATCCTACGCCCATAGACGTAATGTTAAAGCTTGACGAAATCCCATTTTATCTAGTGTAAACTGGATCGCTCAGGGGAGGGGGGGGGGGGGGGGGCATGGTCCCGTGACCTACGTTCCTGATGCCAAATTGAATGAAGAATGATTCTAGGTGTTCATATTTTTTTCACATTTTTTTCACGAAAAAGTATGAATCATCATTCATCGGAATCATTCTCCATTCAATTTGGAACGTTTTAGTGGTAGTCATATTGCGTTACCACAAGTAGTTCGCTCAATATATTGTAAAATGTCAGCCGGTGTACCCGCCTCCCCAATCCTTTAAAGGAGTTATACGGTTTTTTCCGAGAATAATTGAGTTACATAGTAAAACTTACTTATAAAGGGTGGTAGATGTCACACGGTAGTCACATTTTTATGGAAATTACCTCTTCTGCACGTAAGGACATTTCATGGTGCGCGGTGATGCCACCGCGTACTTTCTGCAGTACTGACTGAGGCAGAGCCAGTCATTAATTTTATGTTCATGAAAACACCTCACTTATGGCATATTTCAGGTTACAA
The DNA here is from genome assembly GCA_036785665.1 of Chirona hameri. Classification (NCBI taxonomy): domain Eukaryota; kingdom Metazoa; phylum Arthropoda; class Thecostraca; order Balanomorpha; family Balanidae; genus Chirona; species Chirona hameri. Next base: position 27,290 of record JAXIVJ010014629.1, read on the forward strand.
TAAGCAATATATGATAAAATAAACGTGTTCTTCCAACGACAGCAGCAGTTACCTAGTTTTCCCATAAAATGTGATATTTTTCATGCATTTGCATGCAAAAAAAAAACGCCACCACCAAATTCTCAACGCTAAACGCCGTAAGGAAAAACCCACAAAAAAAAAACACAAAACCCGAACGTACAGTATGTAGTAATAAAGAGTCCCGTAAGAATTGAATTGAATAATCCTTTTGTGATCCAGTGTATGACTAGCAGATAATTTAAAGCTCTAAAATTGATGAAAACGAAAAAAACGCATGGCATTACTTGCCCGGTTTAGAGAGTCTTTAATTTAGTAACCCTGTCATCCAGATGGCAAAGAGCGCAAGAATTATCACGTATGCCATGGTGGTTCAGGCACGTAGCCAAGGGGAGGGCGGCTGGGGCGGCTGCCCGCCCCCCCCCCCCCCCCCCCCCTGGAGGCCAGGAGGGCCCTTTTTGGCGCGCGAGGGCCCTTTTCGGCGCGCGCAGCGCGCCGAAAAGGGCCGACGAGACCGCGCGAAGCGCGGTATCATAGGATCTTTAATACACGAAGCGTGGTCTTTAGAGAGTTTAGAGGACTTCAGAGGCCCTTTAGGGCCACTAGGGCCCTCTATGAAAGACCAGAGGGCCCCTTGGACGTTCAAAAGAGCCATGTTCATGTCAGAGGGGCCCCTGGCCAGACCGAAAGGGCCCCTGAGCGGGTCAGAGGGCCCCTGAGCACGTCGAATGGGCCCCCTAAACACGTTGAATGGGCCCCTAGCCAGCACAGAAGGGCCCCTGCGCAGGTTGAGAGGCCCCTGAGCATGTCGACAGGGCGACAAAGCGGCCAGCGCAGTCCTTTTCCAGGTCATAAGGGCGCCTGAGCAGGTTGGAGGGCCCCTGGACAGACCAGAGGGCCCCTGGGAAGTTAAGAGGGCCCCTGTACAGGTCAGAGGGGCTCTGGCCAGACCGAAAGGGCCCCTAGGTGGGTCAGAAGGGCCCCTGAACATCCGAATAAGCCTCTAGCCAGCACGGAGGGGCCCCAGGGCCGGTGGGAGGGCCCTCGGAGCATGTCGCAAGGCAACAAAGCCGCCAGCGCAGTCCCTTGCTAGGTCGGAAGGGCCCCTTAGAAGGTTAAAGGGCCCTTAGAGAGACCAGAGAGCCCCTAGAGAGACCAGAGAGCCCCTGGAGAGACCAGAGGGCCCCTGGAAAGTGAAAAGGGCCCCTGCGCAGATCGGAGGGGCCCCTGCCCAGACCGAAAGGACCCCTGGGCGGGTAAGAAGGGCCACTGAACATGCCGAAGTGGCCCCTGGCCAGCACGGAGGGGCTCCAGGGCAGGTCGGAGGGCCCCTTGAGCATGTCGGCAGGGCGACAAAGCAGCCAGCGCAGGCCGACCAGAAGAGTCGCTGGGCCGATCGGAGGGGCTCCTGGGCAAGTCACAGGGGCCCCTGGCTAGACCGAAAGGGTCCCTGGGCCGGTCGGAAGGCCCCTTGAACATGCCGGATGAGTTCCTAGCCAGATTGGAGGGGCCCTGGGCAGGTCGGAGGGACCCCTGAGCAGGGGCGGCGGATTGCGGTGGCAGGGTACCCAAAATTCCCCCCAGTCGAAAATCCTGGGGGCAAAGGGTAGTTTTGCCCCCCCCCCCTCCCCCCCCAGATTTTAGCCTGCTCAATCTGGGGGCAACATGACCCTTCCCCTCCCCAGGATTTTCATTTGAGGGGGGATTTTGGGTACCCTGCGCCCCGCAATCCGCCGCCCCTGCCCCTGAGTATGTCGGCAGGGCGACAAAGCAGCCAGTGCAGTCCCTGGCCAGGTCGGAAGGACCTCTGAACAGGCCGAATGGGCCCCTTGACACACAAGGGGGGCTTCTTGGAAGGTCAGAGGAGTCTGGTGAGACCGGAAGGGTCAAAGCACGTAGAGATCCCAGGTGAAGATTAAAACAAAGAGGACTTACTCCACAATACAAATATTAAAAGCGGAGCTTTCGGGTATATTGTAACACCCTTCGTCAGGGTGCTACAATATACCCGAAAGATCCGATTTTATGTTTTCCTGTCGAGCAAGCCCTCTTTGTATTATATATATATCACCCACTCCACATCATGTCTTTTCGTTTAGCGGATCCCAGATGAGTCCCTGAACAGGTCGGAAGGGCGTAGAAAAGGTCAGAGGAGTCCCTAAACGATCTGAAGGGACATTGGGCCTTTCAACAGTAAGAATACAGTTGTACAGGGAATAAAACTCAAAATTTTTGCGCCGCTCCGCGGCGCAATTTAACTACAAATTCAATTATATGCGGGTTAGGAAAAAAATCGGTCAGGAAAATCGGTCTCTCGGCGCATTTATGTGTTATGTTGCTACTTTCCTATATTATTGGGTAAAATAGTTCACTTTAGCACTTTTCCCCCGCACTTTTAAACGCACCATATAGCAATTTTAGAGGTCCGCACCATACGCAATGCAACGCATTGATGAGAAACCAACCCAGGGCATAATACTCAAAATTTTCGCGCCGCTCCGCGGCGCAATTTGTTTAAGAGTTTCAGCTCTTGAGCTTAAAAAAATATTCCAAGTTGGTATAGCTGATTCCAAATTCGTGTCGCTGGTTCCAAAGTTGATGTGGCAGTTTGCTAACTCAAGCCCCTAAACCTTGGTATGGCCCATGCCATACCTGCCATACTGCATTTTCCAGCCTTATAACGTGCCTTTTCA
>JAXIVJ010014630.1:10000-12500 GCA_036785665.1 Chirona hameri
ACACACAACCACAACACACACACACACACAACAACAACACACAACACACAACAACAACACACACACAACACACACACACACACACACAACAACAACAACACACACAACAACACACAACAACACACACACACAACACAACACACAACACACACACACACAACACAAACAACAACAACACACACACAACAACACACACACAACACACACACAACACACAACACACAACAACACACCAACAACACACACAACAACAACAACAACAACACACACACAACAACACACACAACACACAACACACACACAACAACACAACAACAACAACAACACACAACACACAACACAACAACACACACACAACAACACCACACACACACAACACACAACAACAACAACAACCACACACAACACACAACACAACCACCACACACACAACACACACACAACAACCACACACACACACCACACACACACCACCACCACACAACACACAACACACACCACCCACCACACCAACCACACCACACCCACACACCACACCACACACACCCAACACCCCCCCCACCACCCCCACCACCACCCCACCCCACCACCACCACCACCCCCACACCACCCACCCACACCACCCCACCACCACCCCACCCACCACCCCCCACACCCCCACCCACACCCACCCCACCACCCCAACCACCCACCCACCCACACCCCACCCCCCACCACACCACACCCCCACCCCCACCCACCACCCCACCCACCCACCCACCCACACCACCCCACCCACCACCCCACCCACCACCACCCCCCACCCCCACCACACCCCCACCCACCCCCACCCCCCACCACACCACCCACACCCACCACACCCCCACCCCACCCCACCACACCCACCCACCCCACCCCACCCACCCACCACCCACCCACCCCACCACCACCCCACCCACCCACCACCCACCACCACCCACCCACCACCCACCCACCCCACCCACCCCACACCACCCACCCCCCCACCACCCACCCACCACCACCACCCACCACCCCACCCACCCACCCCACCACCCACACCACCCACCCACCCCACCCACACCACCCACCACCCCACCCCCACCACCACCCACCCCACCCACACCCCACCACCACCCACCACCACACCACCCACCACCACCCCCACACCACACCCCCCCCCCCCCACCCACCCACCACCCACACCACCCCACCACACCCCACACCCACCCACCCACCCCCACCCACCCACAACCACCACCCACCACCCCCACCCCCCACCCCACCACCACCCCACCCCACCCACACCACCACCACACCCACCACCACACCACCACCCACCACCCCCACCACCCCACCCCACCACCACCCACCCCACCCCCACACCCCACCACACACCACACCCACCACCCACACCCCCCCCCCCCACCCCACCCCACCCCCCCCCACCCCACACCCCCCCCACCCCCACCCACCCACCACCCCCACCCCCACCCCCCCACCCACCACCACCACCACCCCACCACCCCACCCCCACCCCCCCACACACCCCACCACCACCCCCCCACCCCACCACCCCCCCACCCCCACACCACCACCACCACCCACCCCACCCCCCCCACCCCCCCACCCCCACCACCCCCCACCCCACCCCCCACCACCCCCCACCCCCACCACCCCCCACCCCCCCACCCCACACACCACCCACCCCCCACCCCACACCACCCACCCCACACCACCCCACCACACCCACACCCCACCCACCCCACCCACCACCCCACCACACCACCCACCCACCCACCACCCCCCACACCCACCCCACCCCCACCCCACACCCACCCACCCCCCCCACCACCCCCCCACCCCCACCCCCCCCCCCCACCACCCACCCCCACCCCCACCCCACCCACCCCACACCCACCACCCCACACCCACCCCCCCACCACCCCCCACCCACCACCACCCACCCCACCCCCACCCCCCACCACCCACACCCACCCACCACCCCCACCACACCCCCCCACCCACCACCCCACCACCACCCACCCCCACCCCCCCCACCCACCCACCCCACCCACCACCACCACCCCACCCCACACCCCACCCACCACACCACCACACACCCCACACCCCCACCACCCCACCACACACCACACCCCACCACACCCCCCACCCCACCACCACCACCCCACACCACCCCACCACCCCCACACCCACCCCCACCACACCCACCCACCCCCCCCCACCCCACCACACCACCACCCCCCACCCCCCCACCCCACCCCCACCACCCACACCACACACCCCCCCACACCCACACCCCCACCCCACCCACCCACCCCCACACCCACACCCACCCCCACCCCCCACCCACCCACCCACCACCCCCACCCACCACCACCACACCCCACCCCCCCACCCACCCCCCCACACCACCCACACCCACCCACCCCCCACCCACCACACCACACCCCCCCACCCCACCCACCCACCCCACACCCAC
>JAXIVJ010014630.1:15000-33863 GCA_036785665.1 Chirona hameri
CATGACCCCTTCCACCAACACCCTGCTCCTGTACCACACGGCCGGCCGGGACCTCGGCTCGGATTTGACGCCGCTGAATATTACATTTCTCCGGGATCTCCTGGACGGAGGTTCCATGCTCAAAAAGTCACGTGAATTCCACCGCGGACAGACACGAAAACCTTGCTATGTTTCGAGTGCAAAACGGACACTACTCAAATAGATATATAGGAGGCTAGCGCTTTGTGCTCGCTCCGCGTCGCAATCCCATATATTCGCAATCCCGATAGATGGATATATATACTTGTATAAAGGACTGTTTTGACTTGTTGGACTTGTCGGACTTGTCGGACTTGCTGGACTTGCTTGGCTTCCGGGCAGGGGCGCAGCCAGACCTTCAGAAAGGGGGGGGGGGGCAAGCCCCTGGGAGAGGCCCCCCACCCCCAAAAAAATACCCCTGGATATGAAAAACTCTACGGATTTCGGCCACTTTATTTTGTGAGGCCCCCTTTTAAAAAAAATCGTCTACTTTTGATGAGCTGGATTGAACCAGGACCCTCAGCAGGCATTGTACTGAGCGCATTACTAATTTGTATTGTTACGTACAGGAGAGAAAACATATCTTAGCTGACAACAGGTGGGGTCGGCTTTTGAGTGTGGGGGCGGCTGAAATGACGAAAAATGTACCCCCATTTTGATACGTGTATTTAAGGCTTTGCAACATTTTTTATGTGTATTTTCATGTTATAGTAGGTAGGTATGTACTTGTTTGTTAGCGCCGCGAAGCGGCGCAAAATTTTTACGGTTTTGCCTGATAAAACCCAGAAATATAGACGGTGGGCCTTGTAGCTCGGATAATAAGCTAAAAATGCTATTCATTCAATTCAGCGTTACGACGAACCGATGATGATGACTATGGCCTCGTTATGACGATGACTACCGATGTGACGCCGTGAAGCGGCGTGAAAATTTAAATTTTACGTCCTGGAAAACGAAATGTTAGTATTGGAACCAGACCGTGAGGTTGAGATGGCTTGATGAGATGGTCCTGGCCTGTTACCACAATTAGCTCTTCGGTCCAGCAAATTGTGCACCGCTGGAGCAGCTTCCGGGTGCCGATCTTCTCGTCTTTGCGTTCGCGTCGCCTTTTTCGGAACTCGGCAAACTAGCTAAACATGTAGCCTGCTTGAAACTTAAAAGTGAATATTTTATGAAGGGAATGGGCACTGGGGCCAGTAATTCCCGCCAAGGAGAGCCTCTGCCAGACACTTAATGAAATTCTTTTTCCCATTTCCCAAATTTGTATAAGCAATTGCGAAACTTATGTCATGCCGCGAAGCGGCGCGAAATTTTCCAGTTTTTGACTGCACTGCAAAGGCAATTTGTACGATAAATTGTTAATTTTTCCCGCAAAAGGTGGGGGGGGGGGGGGGGGGGGTCGACCCCCTCCCCCAACTTCTAAAAGTGCGGGGAGTTTGCCCAGACCTCCTCCCGACCCTCCCGTCGGCGACGCCCCTGGCTAACAAATATTGAAGCACACACTCCCCGAGAGAAATATTGTTAAATTGTTTTGTACTACCACCGCCCCCCCCCCCCCAATTGAAAAACGCATCAGACATATCAAATTACCATTTTTAATCCCAAGAAAACATTGCACCAGGTGGGTCAGAGTACAGCACATTACCGCTCATTATGACTGCGCCGACCACGGCTAGCAGGCGCTCCAGCTATAGCAGGTGCTCCAGGCGACGGCTAGCAACCCCTGGCAGGCTCGAGGGCCCCGTTCACAGACTCAATGGCCCTCTGGATAAGCTCGAGAGGGCCCTGAACAGTCTCAATGCCCCTTGGCAAGCCGAGAGGCCGCTGATCAGACTTGAATAGCCCCTGGGCAGGTTCGATAGGCCCCTGAACAGGATCAATGGATCATTGGGAAAGCTCGAGAGGCCCCTGAACAGACTCTAATGGCCCCTAGGCAGGTTCAAGAGGCCCTTGAACATACTCAATGGGCACCTGGACAAGCTCGAGAGGCCCCTGGGCAGGTTCGAGAGGCCCCTGGACAGACTCAATGGGCCCCTGGGCAAGCTCGAGAGGCCTCTGGGCAGGCTCTAATGGCCCCTGGGCAGGTTCGAGAGGCCCCTGAACAGACTCGACGGGCCTCTGGGAAAACTATAATGGGCCCCTGGACAGGTTCAAGAGGACCCAAAACAGACTATAATGGGCCCCTGGCCAGGCTCGAGAGGCCCCTGAACATACTCAATGGGCCCATGAACATGCTCGAGAGGCCACTGGGCAGGTTTGTTTGGCCGTAGGTGGGCTCAATTGGCCCCTGGACAAGTGGACATGCTCTAGAGGCCCCTGGACCGGTTTTGGGGGCCCTGAGTGGGCTCAATGGGCCCCAGAGAATGCTCTAAAAGTTCCTGGGCATGTTTGTGCGCCCTTACGTGGGCTCAATGGGGCCCCTGGACATGCTCGAGAGGCCCCTAGACAGTTTTTGGGCCCATCGGTGAGCTCAATGGGCCCCTGGACATGCCCAAGAGGCCCCCTGGGCTGGCTTCGAAAGTCTTTCAGTGTCTCTGAGTCCCCTTGACATGCACCAGGGTGACCCTTTCCTGGTTTGAGGGCTCCTCTGTGACTTTTTGAAAGCCATTTAGCTAATGCAAATGGTATCTGGGCCAATCTCGGCTGGGCTCCCTGTGACCCGTAAGGGGGGGGGGGGGCAATTGCCCCCCTTGCCCCCCCCCCCCCCTGGCTGCGCCCCTGCTTCCGGGGCTTGCTTGGCTTGTGGGGCTTGCGGGACTTGCTAGACTTACTGGGCTTGCGGGGCTTGCTGGGGCTTGCCGAACTTGCTTGGCTTGTCGGGCTTGCCGGGCTCGCCGGGATCGGACTTGTTGGACTTTTTAGTTATTTGACGGCTCACGCCTTCGGCGCTCGCTAATTCATTTAGCACGTGCGTCATCTCGCGCCTTCGGCGCTCGCTTCGCTGTCAAATCGCAAAAATCCATCTTCAACCCATGTCCAACTCCAACCAACCCCTTTCCGACACAGCTACAGCAATTTAACGCACTTGTAATTTAACGAATTTCTCCGGAATGGAGGTTCCCTATGCATAAAGGCACGTGAATTACACATAAATTGTTGTCTGCGTTTATCCTGTGTGGGAATACAGATGCCGCCAAATATCAATATTTTTTCCGGGATCTGCGGGACGGAGGTTCCATGCTTACAAAGGCACGTGATTCACCTTGGAACTTTTTGGAACACTTTGGAACATTTTGGAACAACTGCGAACAGACACGCCGCTCAAATATTCATCTTGTCCCGGGATCTCCGGGATGGAGGCTACCTGGCCATCAAGTGACGTCATGACGCCGGTGCGGTATGTGCAGCTACTGATACGTCCCGAGTTGCAGCGGCCCTGGACGGAGTTTCGGTGCCTTTTTGTGCGGGTTTCGAGGCCATTTTGGTGCGTACCTCCCCCCCTCCTCTCCCATCACTCTCCCCCCTTCCACCAACACTCCTCAGTCCTCCCTTCCCCTGTACCACACGGCCGGCCAGGACCTCGGCTCTGATTTGACGCCGCTGAAATATTACATTTCTCCGGGATCTCCTGGACGGAGGTTCCATGCTCACAAAGCAGACTTGTCAATGATTCATATTTGTCATGAGTCGATTCACAGTGATTCACGGACCATAATGAATGATTCAATCATGATTCAATCACTCAACATTACCATAATGAATGATTCAATCATGATTCAATCACTCAACATTACCATAATGAATGATTCAATCATGATTCAATCACTCAACATTACCATAATGAATGATTCAATCTTGATTAAATCACTCAACATTAAAGGGAAGTGTCGATTCATTTGTCTAACTCCTTTGATTTTGAATGTGCGACTCTAAGATTTTATGAGCGTGATAGGGAGGTCATGCTCTACCTGTGCGCCAATTTTCATGCACATCAGAATAGTCTGCTGTTTGACCTTAAACATATGACCTGCTCTAACTCCTTTGATTTTAAATGTGCGACTCTAAGATTTTACCAGAATGATCACTAGGTCATGATCTATCTGTGTACCAATTTTGAAGCCAATCCAAATAGTCCGCGAATGTATTTCCGAATGTGAATGTGAATGTGAGCCAATTGGACACGCATGTTGTTTATTTTGATTATAAAATGATAGTTATAATATTTATTATAATTGCAAATTCCAAGTTCCAAAAGCATTAATGACTTTACATTTCACTTTTTTAAGCGAATATAATATTTATTTTGATTTTGCATTAGGTATTATTTTTATAAGGCATGATGTGGAATAAAGCGGCGCCGACGCGACAGTGATATTTGGGACATGCGGAGGTCATGCAAATGTTTGTTTATGATTTAGTTTTTGATATGGTATAGCCTAGAAATTAGGAAAAGGTGGGTACCTTTTGATAATTTTTCGTGTGAAAAAGGTGTGCGTGTACTGTGTGGCTTATGAACCAAAGTATGAATTAGTTACCTTTTCTAAGTATTTAGGTACCTACCCCTAACCCTACCAGTTCCAAGGTATTCACCTCAGTGTTGCCGTCCTGGTACGATCGTACCAGATCTGGTACTTTTTCGACCTTTCTGGTACGGAGGTACGCCGGAACGAAATCTGGTACTTTTTCGCCGAAATGCATTTTTTTGGCATTTTAATATTTCTTTCAAGCTAAATAAAAAAGCAATTATTTTAGTCAGGAAGGATGGTGTTTCTTATCATAATTTTGCATGCATCGGATTCGGAATTATTAATATTCCTGTTGTGTGCTAGCAGAAGTAAACAAGTGGAAAATTTGCGCGCCACACCGGCTGCCAAGGCCGGGCCGCCGGCTGCAGGCTGAGGCAGTTGTGTTGCGAGTTGTGTTGTGAACAGTGAAATGTGAGTTGCGTCGACGGTCGAAGGGCTAAGGAAAGAGTCTAATTTGAATCAGTGTCCCAAAATTGTGCGATTTGGTTGGAAAACTAAACGACACCCAACAAATAATAATTTTCCATTCTCACTGGCATATTATTGTGGCAATTTTTCACTCCTTCATTGCAAGCTCATTTTTACTCCTGGATAAATGTATTTTGCTTGGAAGATTGGCACTCTCAGCATAGCATTGCATATTGTTTGAACCTTAAACCAAGCTTATAACGTACCATGTACAATTGTGAAACTATTTTGCTGTACGATGCACAACAAAACTGCCCGCTTTCTGCTATTTTGACCGTGGTCTTTTACTCCAATTTCACCTCTCATATAATTTTTGGGCTCTAATTTCCCACTCCGACACCCCGTAAAGAAACCATCTTTGCCAGTGCAAGCAAGCCCCACGCTGAAATCAAATTCTAGTTGCGCCACCGGAGGCCTATTTCACAATTTCACAATTTGGGACACTGATTTGAATATTTGTGAGCGATCCAACGGAATGACAATCTGAATCCGTGAGGAATCAGGATGGGAAAGGAATATGAACAAAAGTATCGTAAGGAGTGGGAAAACGAGCCGGAACTAAAAGGCTGGCTGGTGCAGTCCAAACACGATAGCGCGAAAGCGTTCTGCAAGATCTGCAACAAGGAGATCACGGCCAAGCTGCCACATCTGAAACGACACGGGACAACTGAGGGTCACAAGAAGAACGCAGCCGGCTCCGCAGGCTGTAGTAAGCTACCAGCCTTCGTTGCCGCTGCGGAAGAGAAGCATGGCCACGGTAAACAGCAGGACGATGTAGCCCAGGGCGAGCTACTGCTGGCGGGGTTCATCGCTGAACATAATCTGCCAATATCGGTAAGCGACCATCTCGTGCCTTTAGTCAAAAAGGTATGCCCAGATTCAGAGGTGGCGAAAAAGCTTAAATCAGCCAGAACGAGGACAACTAAGACTGTTAATGACGTCATAGGAGCAGAGGAGAAGCAAAGAGTGAGTGAACTCATGCGCAATAACCCATTCTCGCTGATATTGGACGAGACGACTGACAGGTCTACGAGCAAATCTCTTGCCATTGTGGCGCGAGTTTTTGACGATCGAGATGGCAAAACCAGGGACCTTTTTTGGACTTGGTGGAGGTGAAGGATGCGACCGCCCAGGGCTTGTATGACGCCACACGGGAGTTGCTGTCCGTTAACGATGTGCCACTGAAGAACATGATTGGACTTGCGGCCGATAATGCTAGCGTCATGATGGGGCGTCACCAGAGTGTGCAGGCACTGTTTAAGAGAGAGCTGCCGCACATCTTGATCACCGGCTGCATATGTCACTCCCTGCACCTGTGCGTCTCCGCAGCGTGCATGAAGCTGCCTTCAACCATAGAGGATCTAGCCCGAGACGTGTACAGCTATCTCAACAACAGCCCGAAGAGACTCCTCGAGACCAGACTGTGCAGGAACTCGCCAACGTCCCAGTCCACAGGCTGCTGCGCCCCTGTAGGACGAGGTGGCTCTCCCTCGAGGCGGTGGTGAAGAGGATGTACGAGCAGTGGGCGGCCCTACTCCTCTTCTTCCAGCAGGCGGCGGACGAGGATCACCTCCTCGCCGCCCGGACAATCCTGAACGCCCTCCGCGACCCATATACAAGATGTACATCGCGTTCCTGAGCTACGTTCTCCCACTGATCACGAGGGCGAACGAGGTGTTCCAGTCAGAGTCATCCAAGATCCAGTATGCACGAGCTGCGCTCCTGAAGCTCTACCTCTCCGTGGCCAGCAACTTCCTGCGTGCCGAGCCAGGTGTGCGACTGGAGACGGTCAGTCCTGATCATCCCAGAAACTTCCTCCCCCTGGAGCAGATGTACTGCGGCGCCAACGTCGAGGCCGTCATCCTCTCAGAGTCTGTTCCCCAGGAGGTGGTCCAGACCTTCCGCCTGCGTGTGCAGATGTTTTACACCGAGCTCTGCAAGCAGATCCGGCGACGATTCGACTTCAGCGACAAGACCTGGGAGCTTCTGGAGCTGCTGAACCCGACCTCGCAGGCGCCCTCCGTCGTACCGCTGGCGCTGAGATTCCCCAATCTCGTCGAAGAGACCGAGTACGAGGCCCTGAACTCGGAGTGGCGAGGACTCCAGCAGGCAGCAAAGGAGCAGCTCCCGGACAAGGAGAAGCCAGCGTGTGAGTACTGGGCGGAGGTGAAGAAGCTGAAGGATGGCAGTGGCGAGGCAGCGTTCCCAAAGGTAGCCCAGCTGATGCAGGGTCTCCTGTCCCTGCCACACTCCAGCGCGGCCGCGGAGAGTTTTCTCCAGCCTGAACCTAATCAAGACGCAGCAGCGGAACCGCCTCCAGGTGGGAACAGTGTCTTCCCTGATCCTCACCAAGCAACAAGTCGCGCCCTCCTGCCACGAGTGGACGCCCACAGCTTCCATGAAGTCAAAGATGATACGCCAGTAACAAGGCTCACTCCAGGTTAATTCCAGTCGTTACTTAATTTCCTACATGAATAGCCTATAAATGTTTTCCATCGCATTTGCTTGTAATTGACCACAAACCGGCTTAAATGCAATGCTGCCCTGGTTCACATCAATTCGTTTATTATGAAAATTCACCATCGGAAATTGACCTAAAAAATTCCATGTATAGTTTTAAATCATGTCTCCTAAATTAGATGCTCGCTGCAGCTCGAACCTAACCGGACCTGACCTGTGTTACAGCGCGCGTGGACCGACAACAGCAGAGGACTATACCGACTACCGAGGAATCAGTTAGAAATCGCGGTGCCGCTTTGCCTGTTCTTCGATGCCTGTTCATCCTGTTCCGATACCTGTTCATCCCGTTCCGATGCCTGTTCATCCTGTTCTTCGATAAGGTGAGCAGCGCTGATGAAAATATTAAAAATCACTGACCAGTGACGGATCTAGTATTTCGGTGAGGGGGGGGACATGTTTGAGGGCGTCAGAACTAGGATCCTGGGTGCAATCGCCAATCTCGACGGTACATTGGAGTGACCCCCCCCCCCCTCCCCCCCCCCCTCTCGAAGGCAGGATTTCGATTTTTTCTACTTTTAGGCCAATTTTAGGTATACAATTCGGGCTTTCAGAAGGGCGCCTTTCTGCCTTCAGGGGGCCTTTAGGGGAGACGAATGGGTCGAATTACTGGGTCAAATGGGTCATAAATTACTTGCTGGCATGTACATACCGAAATTATGGCTATTTTTATAGTACTAAATTATAAACATTTTGACCTACTACGATCTGGTACGGTACGCAGCCAGACACAGCCAATCTGGTACGATTTGGATGCGATCCTGGTACGCTGTAAAATCTGGCCGCGGCAACACTTATTTCACCTAGTTAGGGCTGATTGAACAGTGGCTTTGTGCCCACTGGAGTTGGACACAAAGCCTCGCTTTCCTTACGCATAGATGAATTACAGGCTACAGCTCAGGACACAGAGCTCATATAATTGGCCATTAAGTGCCTGGTTTGTCCACAGGGCACAGATGAATGCTGGGCCGCTGGCATATTTTGTGGACAGTTTATGCTGTTCGACCAAAAAAGAATGATTCTTTGAGCAATGAATGATTCAATCAGCCTATTTTCTCTGTATGAATGATTCAATCAGTGACTCACAACAGGTTTGCGCATGAGGTGAATCGATTCATGAGTCATTCATTTGAAATAAGAATGATTCAATCAAAAGTAGTCGATTCACATTGAATCATTGACAAGTCTGTCACAAAGGCACGTGAATTCAACCGCGAACAGACACGAAAACCTTGCTGTGTTTCGAGTGCAAAACGGACACTAATCAAACAGATATATAGGAGGGATATATATGATCATTAAAACATTGTTATAGCAATACTATTTCAGTATAAATGAAAGTAGCCACTGGGACTGTATGTATTTACACAATTTACCAGTGTACTTGCATTGTTAAGAATCGTTATTTTTGTATTCAATCAGTCTTGATTTGATGCGGGTTTTGATTCAATCACGATTCATTAATTAAAAGTTCTTGTGGTGAATCAATTATTGTTTGATTCAAGGAATTTTGATTGAACGATTCCAATCGATTCAATCAGTGTTGAATCAATAACCAGTCTGCGTTCCACCAACACCCCTCCCTGCCCCTGTACGGGCCCACCAACCCCCAGCCCAGCCCAGTGTTCGCCACGGGCCCACCAACCCCCAGCCCAGCCCAGGCCCATGCACACCAAGCCCAGGCCCGGACCAGGCCCATTCAAATTAATAATATTGAGGCCCAGGCTCGGTTCGGCCCGTTCAGATTAAGCATATAATTATTTTCACAAAATTTGCAATCCTTATCCTAGCATATTTACTTGTATACTATACATGTGAAACAATGAACCAACTATGCTAAACAAAAAACAAAAAGCCACAGCCACAGCAACAGTGTGTTGCTGTGTAAGTGAACTGCTGGATACAATATTTTTGAGCTCTGACCTGAGCTTGTGCGACGCGCGCATTACTTCAAACTTGTCAGGCCCATGCCCATCCAGAGCCCAGTGATTTCCTTAAAGTTGAGGCCCGGCCCAGGCCCAGCCCATGGCCCATAGAGCCAGCCCAGCCCATGGCGAACTCTGCCCTGTACCATACAGGGGCGGATCCAGGATTTTCTAAGGCAGGGGGCTTCAGGCCTGAGGGCGGCATATTTCCTCGGTGACGGGGGCGGCATGGTGTCTTCCGAGGGCGGCAAAATGCCTTCCGAGGGCGGCGATGTACCTTCCGAGGGCGGCATAATGCGTTGTGAGGGCGGCAAGATGTCTTCTGAGGGTGCCAGGGTGCCTTCCAAGAGTGCTACGATGCTGTTGGTAGACGCAAGGGCGCCCTGGCGGCCTCCCGAAAACGCTACGGCGCCTTCGACGCCGGCAAATTCTATACAAAAATGGCGCCGTTTTCTAAGGCAGGGGGCTTCAGCCCCTACGCCCCCCCCCCCTGGATCCGCCACTGGTACCATACAGTTGGCCGGGACCTTGGCTCGGATTTGACGCCACTGAAATATTACATTTCTCCGGTATCTCCTGGACGGAGGCTCCATGCTCACAAAGGCACGTGAATTCAACCGCGGACAGACACGAAAACCTTGCTGTGTAGTGTGTTTCGAGCAGTGTTGGTCACGGTCCCACCCAGGGTAATAGAACAACGGGTATAACAGTAAGGAATTTAACGCCCAAATTAATGAGACAAGATATAATGTTTTTGGTAATTGTTTTGTCTATTATAAATTGACAGTATTGTTTGATATCAATAACTTCTATTTCCATAGATTATATCTTCATTTAGTTAATTTAATTCCACCAAATATACGACGTAGTAGTCGAAGTAGTGTATATTTCAGTACCTCTAGTGCAACTGTAGTGGATTTGGAAGCGGTCACGAAAACTCAACTATAACGCGCGAAATACATTCGTTGTGCTTTTGTTTTGAGATCTAAAAATACATGATGAGCCATCCATGATTCTGCGGTAGGCATGTTGGTAGGTGGTCACCTACCTAAATCCTAAATAAAGTAGTTTGTAGGGATGTTGTGACTATTTCTTGTGAAACACATAATAACGAGATCATAGCTTTGATATTGTTAAATACTGCTGAATGTTTTGATTGAATGGCTTTCTTAGGCCAAGCCCAATGCTAGCAATGCTTCTGGTGCAGGCTCAGGCTCTGACCGTGCCATCCTATCGAAGTTCCAGGTCATTGATAGACTGAAGTGGCTAAGTTTTACATTTAAATTTCCTTATGTCTGGGGTGGGCTGCGCTGCCCACCAGCTCCTCTTGATCTGACCTTGAATGTGGCTGCTACCACCGCCCACCATGACTTGGTGCATCAGCATGTTGATGTCATTTCTGCCAGAGACAAATACCTATAATGTCCCAAACCCATTGCAATGCATGTCGATTGTAAGCTTTGGAGATGAAATAGATCAATATTATGTTAGTACATCTTGAACATAAAGTTACATTCATTATCAAATATTAAAATTAAAATTAAAGGTACCAACATATCATATTACAATATTGTGGAAACACTGCGATAAAAAAAATGGTTTGACCTAATAATAGCTAATGAGATATTGGCTTTGACCAAGTGATCACGCACATTTATAAGGTCACTGAAGGATATGGAAGGTCAATAATTGTCATGAAATGTGCCAAAATCAGAGGGTTCGGCCGCCAAAAGCGATAAAGCTACGTTGCTGTGGCGGCGCACACGGCACACTATATATAATTGGAGCTACATGACCTATTTACCTAGCTTGGCTTCTGTGACATCACAGGTCACCAATTAGAGGTCAATCAGGGAGGTGTGAGATGAGAAAAAGCCGGCATAACGAATGATGTATGAATCATGAGTCATGACTATCTATGCATTGGGTCCAACGCAAAAATACTTGGTGCCTCTGGGATTCGAACCCACGGTCGGCAATGGGCGTTACGACATTGGTTAACCCCCAAGCCCATTTGACCACTTTCCGCTTAGAAAATCGAAAAATGGTAAATGAAAACGTTGTAGCCAAGGCTTGTAGCTATCTTTTCCAGAAGTCAGATTTAAAATATGTTTCATAGGTTACGAGCCAGCCTCGTCTGAAAATCATCGATTTAACATGGGAACCCTATGGTGTAGTATATTTGTAGCGCCCAAACGCCCGAGTGCTGCCAACCGTTACTGGTGGGGGCTGGTCCCACCAACCCCCAGCCCAGCCCGGCCCAGGCCCATGAACACCAAGCCCAGGCCCGGACCAGGCCCGGTCAAATTCATAATATTGAGGCCCAGGCCCGGTCCGGCCCGTTCAGATTAAGCATATAATTATTTTCACAAAATTTGCAATAATTATCCTAGCATATTTACTTGTATACTATAGATGTGAAACAATTAACTATGCTAACCAAAAAAAAATCCACAGCCACAGCAACAGTGTGTTGCTGTGTAGGTGAACTGCTGGTTAAAATATTTTTGAGCTCTGTCCTGAGCTTGTGCGACGCGCGCATTACCTCAAAATTGTCAGGCCAGGCCCATCCAGAGCCAGTGATTTCCTTAAAGTTGAGGACCAGCCCAGGCCCAGCCCAGGCCCAGCCCATGGCCCATAGGGCCAGCCCAGCCCACGACGAACTCTGGTTTCGAGTGCAAAACGGACACTACTAAAATAGATATATAGAGATAGGAGATATAGGAGGGATAGGAGGGATTGTTGAAACAATTGCAGACTCTGACGCTATTGATACAAAAGCGCCAGATATATGGTCGCGTTTCCAATCAAAATGCAAGCGGGTCATTGCAAATTTCTAGTTCAGTTTGGCGTACCTATTAACTACAGAAAGATATCGGTACATTGTAGAAGGTGTGTATTACTTCGAAACACAGATGTACATATCAGCGACTGATGACAGAGAACATGCAGTGAATCGTTGTTTTCTCATAGCTCTCCCCGTTGCTCTTCCTTATTACAACCAAAACGAGCATAGAAGTGCGTTCGGTGCAGTTGTTTTTGTATTTTCCAGAGTTTCGCCTTTCTGTTTGTTGCAGTGTTCTTTGAAACGTTTGATCCAGTGCTCGGTTTTTCTCATTGTTTCTTCACTTCGGCTGGATTCGATAAACTTCCTCACTCTATCTTCTGACGTTCCTAGAATCTCATTGTCTGATATTTGAAAGCCTAAATATGGAGGAAAAAATTATCATTCGATATGGGTGTCATTCTCCATACTTCATAAGCATAATAATTACTGTAAGAAGTCTATAATTCAGGCACAATCTACAACGCGGAAACGGCATGTGGTAAATATCTTCCCTGTCTTGTGCTTGGCAAATTTCTGCAATGTTCACCTGTTTTGTTTTGCTTCGTACCTCGGGCCTACCGGCAGGGGCGTCGCTGACAGGGGGGGGGTCACGGTCGCGAGAGAGAGAGAGAGAGAGAGAGAGAGAGAGAGAGAGAGAGAGAGAGAGAGGAGAGAGAGAGAGAGAGAGAGAGGAGAGAGAGAGAGGAGAGAGAGGAGGAGAGAGAGAGAGAGAGAGAGAGAGAGAGAGAGAGAGAGAGAGAGAGAGAGAGAGAGAGAGAGAGAGAGAGAGAGAGGGAGGGAGGAGGGAGAGGAGAGAGAGAGAGAGAGAGAGAGAGAGAGAGAGGAGAGAGAGAGAGAGAGAGAGAGAGAGAGAGAGAGAGAGAGAGAGAGAGAGAGGAGAGAGAAGAGAGAGAGAGAGAGAGAGAGAGAGAGAGAGAGAGAGAGAGAGAGAGAGAGAGAGAGAGAGAGAGAGAGAGAGAGAGAGAGAGAGAGATGAGAGTCTGAGAGAGAGAGAGAGAGAGAGCGAGAGAGAGCGCTGCCGGACTACCGGACTGCCGGACTGCCGGGACTGCGGGACCTGCGGACTGCCGGACTGCCGGACTGCCGGACTGCCGGACTGCCGGACTGCCGGACTGCCGGACAGCCGGACAGCCGGACAGAGACCGCATTACTAC
This sequence comes from Chirona hameri, assembly GCA_036785665.1. Lineage (NCBI taxonomy): Eukaryota > Metazoa > Arthropoda > Thecostraca > Balanomorpha > Balanidae > Chirona > Chirona hameri. The sequence goes on from JAXIVJ010014630.1 coordinate 28,397, forward strand.
CCTGGTAAGCCGCCTCTGCATCTGTATAACATGGTTAGTACAACCCCACGCAAGACTGGCGTGGTGGCCGCAATCGGCGCTTCTGACGTATGAGCTTAAGATCGATTTTAGAACGCGTTGCTCATCTTTTTAGAGCTTGCATTCTCATAACTGGGACTCCACCCTCCCCACTCGAACCTCGGCCAATACACTCACCTGCGTAGACGGGGCGGAGCAGCGGCTGCGATATCAGCGCAAGTCAGCTGCATTCCATTTAACGATGGTAGGACGCAGAGGGACGCAAACTATAATCAACTTTTCACCCAATTAACAACAAACAAACCATTATGGTCTTCCGTCGCTAATCTGATATTACATAATTTGGTAATTAGACCTACAAGAGAAGGTATTTTGAAAAGGCCTACGTCCATCGAATTCTGATTGTTCCAAAGAAGTTAAGAACAATTGCAAAAAGTCACTTAACAAAGCCTTATGTATTTTGAAACGTCGGGCGTTTCTATCCCTGCAACAACGGGAACAGTGGTTTAATTACCACGGGAATATATCCATGTATATTTCCTCCCGTCACACACCAGTTTGGCCAAGTACAAGCCTGCCGTGGGGACGGCTGACCTCGATAAATCATCAGATATAATATTCGTATAAATTAGAAGACCTCTTGTCTGTGTCCTAAAGTACGACAAAAACCGCCATTTTGTTCGCGATCTGGAGGGGCGGATTCAGCTTGTTTACCCCAATCTATATCTTAGCCACCCCTCCCCTCTCTGCTATGAGAATGGTACATCAGCAACCGAAACCCTCATAACTCGGTGTTTTGCAATCTGTTTTTGCAAATCCCCGTGTCTACACTGATCGGACGGACTCGTTTTCCTTCACCTCAGTATTCACAAACAATGTTAACATGATACCTGCTGAAACAGGCAGTTTTGAAAACATTTTAATACATCTTTACACCTAAAATCGGTCTTAGCGTTCGCACCATAAAATACGGACATCAGCAACTCAAAGTGACAGGTTATCTAGCTTGATATGTAATCAGACCCAGATATGAGTCAGACAGGACAAAAAGCCGCAGTTATAAGAGATGAACAAACAGGTCCCAGGTCAAGTGACCCCACCTCCAAAAATGTTTGCAGTTGTGCTAAAGCCAGAGTTTCTCACCGATCAGTTTCGAACTTACAGGATCTCATGAGGGCATAAGGACTTACAATTCGTTAATAACGGAATTTTGATATCGGTGACCTAAGGTCAGGTCAATTTCGTAACCTCCCCACAATAAGTAAATGGGAAATATAAAATTGCTTCCTATATCAAGGATATGCCATGATATTAGTCCAATTTACTTCTGGATCATGTTATTATAGGATATTCTTGATGATCCAAGTGTAAGTTTTCTTCAGTGATCCCTATGGATCATTTGAGGTCATGCGAGGCACCATCACTTTTTTTGTCAATAACTCCCGGCATAATGAAGATAGAGAAGTAAAACAGGCATCAATCTGTTTGTCTCGTCAATACACGCCTTCCCAATGCAACATACGTCTTTCCAAATGACCTGAGGTCAAATTTTTAAGTTAAATTAGCAAGGTCACCATGCATATCATTCAAAGCGCCTTGATAAGATAAACACAATGACGTAAACAGTTTTCCGTTATCGTTATTACATAAAAAGGTAATAGCGAAAACCCATTTAGCAAAAAAACGTCCTTTTTTTCTTTTTTTGACCTCTGGAGCCTCAAATGTTGACCTGAGATCAAATTTGAGGACACCTTAACGATTTCAAATTTCACTGGCTGGCGTTTTCTTTTTTCCGTTTGTTTCTAACTAGCATAGTGTATGAGATATATGGGGGATTTATGTAGCGATGTCCTAAAACAGGAGAGAAAAAAACTGGAAAATTTGACCTTTGATGACCTCTGGTGACCTCAACTTTGGACCTGACCTAAAATAAATACTGAAAATACTTTCGATAGAACATGTATCAAGCTATCAAATACCGCTTTCTGATTCTCGCTACGTAGCGTAGTTTTCGAGATCTCAGGGGGGGGGGGGCGGAAATCATCACCCTGCAGTTCGTGTTCGGCGCAAAGTCCCTGCAGTGCGCGGGTTAAACTGAGATAGTTATTATCTTGGGCGTTATTGAAATGTTTAAGTTACTAAGGTCATTTTTTCCCAAACTTAACCGTTTTTAAGCAATTTAATTTTTCCATTTGCAAAATGACATTATATTTGAGTTGAGATAGCCATTTTGATTGGCTTGGCATTGAAATTAAGTATGGTAGCAGTTAGAACAACCACAATGATCGAGTTTGATTTTGACACGATATTCGAGTTTGATTTTGACATCTGTCAAAAAATAAGGCCCATGTGTATTTGAATAGGGACTCTAAACCAACAGCGTCGTCTCTTTAGCCAACTGGTAATGATAGTCGACTTGTTTTAAGGTCAGCCTTGGAATATTTTCGTCTTCATTTCTCGATCCTCGGGTGGTTTGCAATCTAAGCCAATCTAGACACCGGTTGGCTCGCTTTTTCTGCGCAGTAGATGTCGACAAAAATTGTGCCATATATTTGGCAGCGCAATGATTTCCCTGTCATTAAAAATAAAATCATATGACGTCACCAACCCAACTTTCCGCATAAACTAAAAGTTGAATATCTTCCAAGATAAGCAATTTTTCGGGAAAAAAGTTCAGAACATGTTCAGCTGACCACCACCAGATGCTGCAGGATGCGTAACAAAGCCCTGCATCGCATGTAGCTGTGTGAGACACGGCAGACACTGCAACAACTGCCAGCTTCGGCGAGCGCTGTCCCAACTTCGGGAAGGCCGACAACAACTCGGACGCAATCAGGCTGGCAGACTACATCGCAGGCCCGCAGGCGCAACGGCCGCTTGCTCCCCAGAATCCCTAAAGCGGCTCGCATTGCAGTGGCCGGTGCTCTTGCTCAGCGCTCACGGCGGCGGTCCTCGGAGGGTACGCAAGCAGCCTGGAAATATTGTTTAGGCTTCGCTTACGCTACTCTTCGCGTCGATTTCGCGCAAGCAGCCACACAAATTATCACACGCAGCTGAAATTCGCCGCAACATCGCCTGCTATGAAGAATGTAATGAAGTCCCTGACGTTCAGCCCGCTCAGCGCGCCCCGCCCGCCGGCTGCCCGCCGAACGACTTTAGTACAGATCATGTCTCGCAGAGCATCATCAAAGCTAGCCGACGGAGACGTGCGCGGCGCTCTACGGGGTGCTCAACATCCGACGACTCGCTCGCGCATCCATCGGACGAAGTTGTTGCCTGCATCAGTGATAAACACCCTGAACCACCTGCCGACCTGCGCGACTTCCGGCCACCCACTGACCATGTTGCTCCACTGATTGCAACCGAAGCCGACGTTCTGCGAGCTATCAACTCATTCCCGCCCAAGCTCAAGTGCCGGCCTAGACGGCATCCGGGCCTGGCCCACCTTCGCTTACTCGTGTCGCGTTCGGCGTCAGAAGCTGGAGCACGACTCCTCACAGCGCTCACCAGGGTGACGAATCTTGCACTCAGCGGCCACATTCCTGACTTCGCTGCCGAAGCTTTCTACGGCGCATCCCTCATCGCGCTTAGAAAGAAGGACGGCGGCCTACGGCCGATTGCAATCGGCAGCGTGAATCGGGCGCATCGCCGCCAAGATTGCCGTCTCCAGCATGTCTTCACCGCATCGGCGCGGAACTTCGGCCAGCTCAACTCGGAGTGGCCACGCGTTCCGGATTATGAGCAGCTGTACACGCCGTCAGGAGCTTCGTCACGGCCACCGCTGAGTCCAACCAGCAAGATGTCATTGTCAGCTCGACATGGCCAATGCTTTTAACACGGCGCGGCGTGATTCCATGCTAGAAGCGGTGCGTACTCGTCTTCCTGCCATTTACCCCTATCGTGTGGCAGTCCTACAGCAGCGCCTCACCACTCTACATTTACAGCAAGAAGATCTGGTCTCGCACTGGCATACAGCAGGGAAACCCGCTCAGTTCACTCCTATTCGCGCTGGCTGTGGACGACGTCGCTAAACGGCGGACACCGACATTAAGTCTGTACCTGGACGACCGCTACCCTCGGAGGACCGCTGGAGCTCGTCACCAGAAAGATCCTAGCCGCATCAAACCAGTCCTTGAGAAGCTAGGGTCTGGAAGGATATACAGCACCAAATGCGAAGTCATCCAGTTGGGCAGCAGACGCGTCCCATTGGCGCAACATCGCCATGGACACATGCGGACTGTGTTGCTCGGACGTCCGTGAAACTGACGTCCACAGCATGCGCTGTCTGGGAATCTCCAATATGCGCAGACAAGTAGCAGAGCAGCTACTGAGTGGGGGAGCAGATGGTGAGCGACTCGTGGAGAGGAGTGAAAAAAGCTCTCTCCACGAGCTTTTGCACCAGGCATTTGTCTTTACTTAAGACTACGTCCTCAGCACCAAGGCTTCTAGTACCTACTGCGCAGCGCCCCCGCTTCCCAACACCCCTCTCTGCTAGCTAGAATCGACGAGTCGTCCCGTCGCGGGTGCCGTCCATGATCACCAACGTTGACCCTGCATGGCAATTCCTGGCGACAAGCGACTCTGCCGGCACGTCCTGGGTGGGTCTCGTTTGTCCGAACAGTGTCTGATCTGGGCACCTACCGGCCTACTGGCCTCTCTTAGGTCTTCCCACTCTCTCATCATTGCCATCAGCGCGCCCAGTGTAGAGAGATCTGGGGCGGCCTGGAGACGGGTCTGCTCGAGGACTGTGGGCGGCTCGCTGGTGTCGAGCCGCCTGGGACACTAAACAGCATACCCAGCAACAAGTGGGACCACGCTGCGGCCACACGTTGTGGCCAATCAGCTCCTCGACACCTGCTCCAGCGGACGTCGACAGGGCCCGAACTCCGCCTGCAGCGCAGCCAGACACTCCGGCGCCTGCTGAACGCATTTCCAGTGGCGAGCATTCGCACGCTGCTGGACCGCGACACCCTGCGCACCGCTGTCGCCCTGCGAGTTGGCGCTGAACGCCTGCGCTCCACATCGCTGTCGGTGCGGAGCACTGATGAAGGCTCGAGGTCTGCAGCACCGTCGTGACATTGAGCGCCGGCCGTCTAGATAGTTTAGATGCAATGTGAGGCCTGAATGTTTTCAAAGCTAGATTAGCAAATTCAGAATCGGCATATACCCCTCAGGCACAAACGTAAACAGACCAAGGGCAAACCAGTTTTTGGACTTACCCCAGAAGTAAGGAGTTGCTATACAAGCTGTATGAAGTGCATTTGGCATTTTGAAGGGATCTTCACTTGATAATAAATCAGAAGGGCCCTACCAGATGCAAGAAATTCAGTTAGAAAAAGGTCAGAGCCAGCTAAAAGGGCAAAGGAAACTTGATTAGCTAGACATTGTAATGCAGATAGTAAGAAGTTCTCACTGTTTTTATAAGTATCAGTACAGTTTCCAAAAATAT
>JAXIVJ010014631.1:0-12500 GCA_036785665.1 Chirona hameri
ATTATATATATATATATATATATATATATATATATATATATATATATATATATTATATATATATATATATATATATATATATATATATTATATATATATATATATATATATATATATATATATAGATATAGTATATATATATATATATATGATATATAGGGATATATATATATATATATATTATATATATATATATATATATATATATATATATATATATATATATATATATATATTATATATATTATATATATATATATATTATATATATATATATATATATATATATATATATATATATATATATATATATATATATATATATATATATATATATATTATATATATATATATATATATATATATATATATATATATATTTATATATATATATTATATATATATATATATATATATATATATATATATATATATATATATATATATATATATATATATCTATATATATATATCTATATATTATATATCTATATATATATATATATATATATATATATATTATATATTATATATATTATATATATATATATATATATATATATATATATATATATATATATATATATATATATATATATATATATATATATATATATATATATATATATATATATATATATATATATATATATATATATATATATATATATATATATATATATATATATATATATATATATATTATATATATATATATATATATATATATATATATATATATATATATATATATATATATATATATATATATATATATATATATATATAATATATATATATATTATATATATATATATATATATATATATATATATATATATATATATATATATATATATATATATATATATATATATATATATTTATATATATATATATATATATATATATATATATATATATATATATATATATATATATATATATATATATATATATATATATATATATATATATATATATATATATATATTATATATATATATATATATATATATATATATATATATACAAAAATGAAGGATTGGGACAAGTTTAAACAGCAAAAATTTCACCTAAAATGTGATAGCAGGCTGCCACAATGGCAACATATCCAATGTCATAAATTCATATCACAGTATTCCTTATATAGCAACCAATCAAAGCATTTTGGTGTCTTATCAAATGACATAAATTCATCCTTGTACGGCATTCTATCAAAGTATTTTTTAATTTGTGCGTCTTTTTCTGAACTTTTTCTACAACTGGCAATTACCTTCATAAGTTGTGAGCTTGTGTTGCTTCAGGAAGCCTGAAGGTGTGAACATATTACATGTTGAGTGAATAGAAAATTAACTTCGACACCTGACTAGATGTGAGCCATGACACGGTCCTAGGATTGCCTTTGAGCTAGGGTGCCATGAACAATTCTGGCAAAAAGGTACAAAGAGTGGAAAATTCAACTAAAACATATGTACAAGGCTTTATCAATACCAAGTTACCCGCCCACCAGAATGAGTTATAATCTATGCCAATTCTTTCCAGGTTTTTCCCTCCACAGGGTGTCCCTACTGTTACATTCATAAATCTGCATCAGTGTTCCAATTATCCAATGTGTTTACAATTAATGTGTGGGAAAATTCACAGTACATCTTGGGATAAGGAGTGGAAAAATAGTATCTATAGGGTGTGGTTTTCCACCCAAATTTACCAATGCCAAGACACTGGCCATGAACAGTGTTTGATTTTTCATTTCATCACATAGTGAGTGCAGAATGAAATGTTATTGTTGTTGCAAACTAAAATTTGCATATATAAAATTGTTTGTACCTGGAAAATAAATTATGTGATACATAATATATTTAACCTTTTTTGAGGACAATGGAATCCTAGTTTAACTACAATGACATTAATATCAATGGGCGCCACATAGCCTAGTAGCTGCGGCGCCCTTAACCCTATTTGTAACAGGGGGGGCGCGGATTCCCCCCCCCCTCTCATGTTTTTCGCAGATATCTCCAGAACGGCTAGGAGCAGGCCCATGACATTTTAAAACTTTTTCCAAAACATATTTTCACATATGGTGTCAACATTTTGAGTTCTTAACCTGAACAGAGGCGGTTCCAGGGCACGGTTTTGGTGGGTTCGGCGGCGACATTTGGCGATAATACCGAAATGCGATCTTCACGGTTTCTTCCTAACTGCCTCAAGTATGAAGGAGTTACATCAGTTTACGGTGATTGCAGAGCAAAGTTGCAAATTAGTTGATGTTAATGAAATATCATAAAAATTGCATGGCAGAGGCGTTTTCAGGGGCTTGAAAGGGGGGGGGGTCCAGGATGTATTCAATGCTTGGCGAGAAGCCAACAGAGCAATGTAAGGGGCATTAATAGCTATCAAGATGTACAAGATAGCTTCTGCTTCCATTATTTGCATAATTTATTACATATAGAGTTTCAGGGGCGTGTTCAGGCACATAAAACTGGGGGTGACTGGCATGGTGATGACGATATGCCAGCGATTACGGTGATATAGACGGTTAGCTTATAATGATATATGCACATATGAGGCCAGAAAAGATAATAAAGTCATTTTTGCAGAGGCGCGCTCAGGAATGGAAGAAAGGGGGTCATATTATTGAAATGAAACTAAGAGGCATTGGCCTACAGTGACATAACATACTGCAGTTTTCGGATGAAACACGCACCACAGGGCACTCTACGAACGATTATAAGACAATAAGCGAGTCCAGGTAGGGTAAACAGAGGGTAAGCAATGTAATTGCAGTTGTAAGTAAAATCTATCGATTCCCATTGGTTGTGTTAAAATCGGTCGATAAACATGACAGCTGTTTTGGATCACAAATACCACTAAAATTTGTAGCTTTTGCCCCCCTGTTGCCCCCTATCAAAAAATTAAATTTGTTTTATTATTAGAAATGTAGATCTTGTGAGGGAAACCAAACGCCGTTTATTTTTGAAAATCGGACGGGTAGATCTCGAGATATCTCGGGAGGGGGGGGGCGGAATCCGCCCGCCCCCCTGTTACAAATAGGGGTAGCCAGGAGACTGTTACAAATAGGGTTAAACCCAAATCATCATCATCAAAACATTCAGATCAGGTCTAAAGAGAGCAAATCTCCAGGACAGAAGAAAAGGAACAAAATTCTTTGACCAAAAAGTACAGACTATGCCTGATCTTCCAAGGTTGACTTTGAATAGACGCTGTCTAAACTTGTTCACTACCCTAAAGGTAAACCTAACAGGAGTATTCAAATATTGTAATTTTGTCTCCATTAGTTTCCTGAAAAAAATGTGCATCACAATCAGGATGACAAGGACATACCAGTATTGTAGGGCAGGTGGCACACTTCCGTACACAACACTGTAGGTAGTGTGACGAGCCTAAACAAGTGGTTGGCGGTGCAGCCGGCTTAATGACGTCATTGGGAGGGTATACTTAATGGCGTAGGCCTGTTTACTACTCAATCAGACTTAATGGCGTAGGCCTGTTTACTACTCGATCAGACTTAACCCTCGCCCTACGGGGGGGGGGGGGGCTGACAGCCCCCACCCCTGAGGTTTTTCTTGAATAACTTTTTACACATGCAGTGCATCTTGTTGAAATTTTTGGTAGCTGAGTTTACAACAATTATAGGTAGGTTGTAAAAAAATCAATTGAAACTAGTTGATTGATTAGTTTCGGAGATAATCATGTTTTGATGGCGTCATGTTGGTAAAAAAAAGAGATTTACAACAAAAAAAATCGTACAAAACAGAGATTTAAAGAAAATTGCAAACGCAATTCACCAAAGATACAAAATGGATTTTTCCTTAAAATGGCGATCTCGGATTTCCAAAATGTTGGGTTTTTGACCCATCAAATAAAAAAAACTGATTTATTTGGAAAAATCCACACAAAATCAAAATTTTCAAAGATATAAAAAAACGGAAAATATGTAAGAGAACTGAGTATGGACAATACCCATGCCAAATTTCAAAACCAATATCTTCATTTTTGACTGAGTGATGGCTCTCTAAGTGTAAGAAACCGATGACGTCATTTTTTTTAATAACTTATTTTGACTTTTTGTGACAAGATACGACAAATAATTACCTGTTTTGTATTTTTGAGCAAAACTGGTCTAGGAACATGCCAATTTATTTACATTTATCAATTTCTAATTTTGAGGTTTTCTGAAGAGCAAAATCGCTGTTCTGGACGTGGTAAATCCGAGGTCATTCACTTGACCTGGAAGGTCACCCGTTGACCTGAAACCTAAAATCCGCATACTGTTAGATTCCTCTCATGACAGGCAACATGCTGGTTCTTACTGCATTGCTATAAGTTGCTTGGTTTGGAAGTTAACAGGGGGGCCTGTCAGCCCCCCCCCCGTAGGGCAAAGGTGAAAAAAGCTCCACGTAGGGCAAGGGTTAATGCCGGGTTAGGTTAGGGTAGGTTAGTTTAGGTACCATAACCTAAATCAACCAAACTAACCCCGCCATTAAGTCTGATCGTGTAGTAAACTGGCCTACGCCATTAACTATACCCTCCAGTGACGTCATCAGCCGGCTGCACCGCCCGTCCCTTGTTACATTACCTACAGGTGGTGTACGGAAGTGTGGCACCTGCCCTACCAATACTGACATCCCTAGCATGAAATGGTAAAAATAGCTCCAACCTTGAATCAGCCAAACACAGGTCAGCCTGCAACGGGTGGCAATCCCTTTGAAGTCTTGTTTTGCAAGGCTATGTGGCTGGCCCCAGTTGGATTGGACACAAATACTGGTGCAGTATATCACCAATCAGGCGTGGATCCAGGATTGCGGTCAGGGGGGGGGGGGGGGCGCCATACAAAAAGTTGCGCCCTACGGGCGCGTTTGTATGGCGTAGCATGGGCGTGACCCCAGCTCAGGGGGTGGGGGGGGGCGCCTAGCCGCCCCTGGGTCCGCGCCTGCCAATGGCATGCAAAGTTTGGCAATAGGATGTGTGCAGATTTACAGTGGTTTACCCTACAATAGACAAGCAGCATCATCCTCAATTCACTAAAAAATATCCAACCACTGGTCCACTCAAGCAATCTGCTATCCAGCCTACAAAACAACAGATCGTGGCAAAATATAACAATGGCAAGGTTTTGCAAACCGAGCAACTCTTAAAGAGGTGAGTACGCACTCAGTACTCACCAGACGCGTAACCACCACTGGGGTCACTGGGGATCAGTCCCCAGTATCATTGTCGGATTTTGACATTACGCTTATGGGCGTTGCATGGAAGGAATCAACTTCGAAGCCATGGTACTCACCATAGTTGTTTATCAAGACGTATTGTTATAGGGTCATGTGGGCCGTATCAAGGTAACTTTATAACTTTGGGCCATATCAAGGCCATAAATAGGCTGTGTAAAAGGTTGTTTATATACCATATTTTCAACTTTTGAGCGGTATCTATTGCCTTATTTTGAGCAACAGTAGATAAAATACGTTTTGAGCTAACTTTTGAAATGATTCTGGAGGAGGAACGAACGGCGAGAAATGCAACTAACATAGCAATGGCCATGACGGATAATAAACCTGATAAAATATTTCAGTATTAGCTTGAAAATTATTTCATAATTCAAAAATATGTTATTTATAAATATATTTGCTGAAATTGTGTGATACCTACCTTTACCTACCAGAACCTTTCGATTGCATTCTTGAACATCTTGAAATAGAGGGTGGTGGCCAACTATTGTGGTAAAATATATCCGAAAATTCATGCGGTTTTTTTCTCTTCAAATACAGGATGGATCACTCAAAATATACCATAGACATGTGTCTAAAATACAGGGCTATGTTTTTCACATACAGAGTTTGTTTGTTCACTACCAAACGCAGAAAATTGTGTGATACCCGCTGATACCTGGTACTTAGTTGGTATGTAAGTACCTCTACTTTCGATGAATGGGTACTTAATGCCCATTGGACTTGGACTATTACTATCTTCCTCGTCGCGGGATAAGTTTTTTTTAGTAAGTGCAATACTGCAATGCGCTATTATTAACCAGCGATTACCAAAAAACAGCGATTTGACTCCCATTCATTGGTGTCCAAAATCATTCATTCATTGGTGGCCCAAATCATTGGTGGCCGGAAAGATAATGGTCCACTAAATTTGCGAAATGAAGCTTCGCACAGCAAGCGACACCTGACGATGTTTAGGCATAAAAGAGCTAATGGTTTTCATATTAAGTCCGTGTCTTGATGTCTCTTTTCACGCACAGCGTTTCCTAAAATTGTTACACGGATCGGCTGTGCCACCAACCAAAAATGCTACACACCATAGCATACAAGAAGGCACTTTGTTGTCCTCTGAACAACCTATAACCCTGTTTAAAAGCATTATACAGTAAAACAAAACAAAAACAGGCATTCTGCAGAATGGCTGGATGCTGGGCATTTTACATTATCCCTAGGCATTTTGCAGAATGCCTGGCTGTTCACATTGCCCATAACATAAGTTATATATAAGAAACCGTAAGGGCTCAATTAAGGGTCTGATGTGGTGTAGCGTTGGGGAATGACAGGGGGTCATAGGGGTAGGGAGAGTGAGAGGATAAGATAGGGAACAAGGAAACTGGGCCAGGTTCCGCTCCACTCTTGCGTGTGGAGGAGGGGTAAGTTGTAGAGTGGGATAGCAGTGGAGGGATACATTGTAGGGTGAGGGGAATGGAGAAGAAGGTAGAAGGAGGGATATGGGTAAAGGAGGGTAGGAAAAAGAAAGAAGAGGGGGTTTAAAGGGAAAAGAGAAAAATCCTCTCCTCCGGCTGTAGTGGGAAAACTGCTGAGAAGAGATATGGGAGAGAAGAGTGCATCCACTCCACCGGCTGTCCTGAGAAGCTGCTGATCCCTCTTGCCCTCTTCGTCAGCTCGACCTTCGGTGACCTGCCGTGACCTGCAGTGACCTGCAGTGACTTGCAGTGACCTGCAGTGACCTACAGTGACCTGCAGTGGCATGCAGTGACCTGCAGTGACCTGTCCGGCTCGTAGGTCCGCTAGAAGTGATAAGAGATGTAGAAGCTGATGTAGAGATGTGGATGTGGCATAGCGTAGATGTAGACAGACAGATGTATGTATAGCGTAGCGTAGCAAGATCCCCTTCCGCGTACAAAACATCTGATGGTGGTAGATGCATTTAATTTTTGAGAGGCTTGTCATCCTGGTCCATCATATAGGCTGGTTCACCGACATGCCATTTCACTGCTCGAGGACGGGAGGGGCAGTGTCTTGCCCATGAGGGTGAGGACGGTACAACGGGAAAAGGGGGTAGGATTAGCGTCGGTTGTGACGCCCTGGTGACCATTGCCAACTTTCGTGATTAGGTATCTCTTTACAATCGTAAGTCGGGTCGTAAGTTAGGTCATCCGTCCAGTTACCCATCCCCTCGAACCCCTGCTCACCTCCAAAGCCAAAATCTCCCACTTTGTCTTACGCCCAGTGTCGCTAAGTTTTGCTTTCCTTCGAGTGATGATCCGTACGGCTGTCCAGGCAAAGTTCGGACTACTCCTACTGGCCTTAACCTAAGATTTATTCGTCGTCATCCGCACTGCCACTTTCCGTCTGCTAATGGCTGCCTGCTAATGGCGGCCATCATGACTTTGTTGAAACGCGCAATCTAGACCGCCGCGCACTGGTCTTTTTACCAGTGTCGTCTAGAGAGAAGGACGATGGCCGGCTGGGTTCGGTCTGGGAGCCGGCCGGCTACGGTCAATGGTCACACATGATTTTAATAGGTGATTTTAATTGGAGATGTACCACGCTACAGTGGGACAGACTGACAGGAAAATGTTGTGGAGTTGCGAGATGCCAACGCAAATACGCTGCATTCAACAGTTTTCACTCTAGCGAATATGAAATACCTTTACGATTCATAGTCATTAAGATTCATAGTAAAAAAATCATGCAAATTTTCATCTTTATATGTCTAGTAGCTTCCGAGATCTGAAATACGGTGACATACGTGTGCCCGTGCATATTGACGTACACGTGTGAAGCAGCTAGTAATCATACCTTCGACTTGGAAGGCGAAGTAGTTTCGGAAATACAAAGTAGGAGTTGCTAGTATGCCAATCGGAAGCAACAAACCACATTTCACCTTAACCCGCGAGTTGCTGGGGTATATTTCATAACGCGACTTACTGGGGGGGGGCTATTTTTTGCCCCCCCCCCCCTCGGATCTCCGGAACTACTGGACCGAATGTAAAAATTCAAACGGCATTCGATAGCCCTTGGAAATGTATCGAGGGAAACATAATATTGTTGACCTCGGGGTCTCAGATGACGTCACAGTTCAGGCCAAGTACAAAATGTTTGACCATGTCAAAAGGTCTCGATGGATGGAATTGTCGCGCAAAATTGCGATATTAAACGCATAAGCTGTCGATAAATCGGTATGATTCGTGTGTTTGACACTTCTAAGTACCTTTCTAAGCTGTTTATGACCTTGGGTCAGGTCAAGGTCATCCGAGGTCACGAGGTCAAACTGCAGATTACGGTCATTAGGCTTTGTAAGACATGTTTATGGGTTTGTTTATCGTCTAGAACGCGTAAAATGACCTTAGAACATTGTTTGTTCCATATAAATAGAAGTAAAAAGCAAAAATGGAAATGCGTTTTTCTATGCATAGTAAGGCTGTGAGAAGTGGTCGTTTTTGTCATTTAAAGGTCATAACTCAGTCATTTTTGAAGATATCGGCTTCAAATTTGGTACACATATTGACCGCAAACGTCTCGATCACATATATTCCGTTTTTTATAATTCTAATTTTTTCTTGAAAATTTGGTTAAAAAAAATGTATTTGGATTTCTCAAAATTTTGAATTTCAAACAAACTCAAAAATCCGAGATAGCAGTTTGATATCCCGGTCTATTGTCAGTAACTTGATGTAAGAAAATTGAGTTTATCTCACAAATATCGAACCTTTGACAGCGTTTTCCGCAAACCATTATTTTGCAACCAAAACCGAAGATCAGGACGTCACTCTGACGTCATTCTCGGTTGACCTATCATAACCTCATATTTGTCTTTTTGCCAAAATGTGTAGAATTGATGTGAGAGAAGGTACTGCTAGTTTAGTGACGATACCTGTGTTCGTTTAAGAGTTATTGCAAAATAACGGGAGAGGGGGGGAATAGCTCCCCCCGTAACTCGCGGGTTAATCGGCCAAGTAGTTACTGAGATACATCACAGGACCACCGGGTACCCCTATTTCTTGCACGTGTTCACTTACGCTAAAGTTTTAAAAACTAAATTTGCAATGGAACATATGCGGTATAAATGTCTTAACGTACGCCCAAATTTCATCCAGATGGATAAAGCCGTAGCCGTTCTATCATCGGACGTGATTTTCGGGCAGCATTGTTCGCGCGTGCCACTCGCTGCACTACCACTCATATCAGAATGCTACCTGCCGAAGGTAAAATTGCTTTCATGGGGCTGCCGTGTGGTAGAGACCCAGCTGCATTCCAAGGATAGTGCAACGGTAGTATCTGAATAGTGTCCGTACGGCCTGGCCGAGCTGGGCTGGACCGGGTCAAAGTATATCTGTCTAGTAAGTTGACGAAAAACGTGGGAACGCTTTGCGCCCGCTCTGTAATACAAGTTTGGAGGAAGAAAGGGTAACTTGATCCGTCCTAAAATGATTGTCTGGACGAATAGTAGGCTACACTGCATTGTTCTTTGAGCAAGCGTTTGGATATGAAAACACGTAACCATATATAAGTATGAGAGTGAATGTGAGTGGTGAAAGGTATGTAAATGTGAGTCGAGCCAGACATGACACTTGTACTGGGCACGGTCTGCACGGTTTACGTCCGAAACCTATTTGCTGAACGATACCGTATCGACCATACCTTGAACGCGCAGTTAGCAATGTCAACAGGATAAGAGAATTCCCGCTATACTATCGCCCTGAGTAGCACAGGTAAATCCGGATCCGTGAGATCGACGGCAGTTATCTGACATATGCATTAAGCTATCGACGGAGGATTAGCAGAGCCTCTGCAGACGCCCACCGCCGACACGTGCAGGGGGGAGTGGGGAGAATTGGCACACAAGAGAATACAGACGTGTAAATATGACACAGGTGGGCAACGATTGTCCACTTGTAATGCTTTAACATTGTCATTTACTGTGGCTGGCAGCATTGCAAACTATGAATGGTCCATAGCTGGTGCGGTGTAACGCTGGGCGAAGTGAGTGCCGAAAAACTAGAGTTCGTTAAAGGTGATTAATCTAGTCTGCGTGAGTCTCTTATGTCAGAACTGAAATCAATATAAGTTGCTTGGTTAAACATTTGGTAGGGCTGGGTCCTCTAAGTATACCAACGTGACCGTGCGGGAGGGGTGGTGGTGGTGGTGGGGGAGGGGGGGGGGGCGCCCCTCGGTGTTTCGCCCCAAATTGAGCCATAGTTTTGATTAAAAAAGGAGCGTGTTACTTGTGATGAGAGGAAGCCTTCGATACCCGATTCAAAGGCTCTGGGTCATTCAGTGACCTCTGAGGTTATGTCAATGGCCCGGATGTCATCCAAGTCGCGTATGTGTAGACATCTAATTTTAATACAGAGTTGTGAATGAAAACGCAGCGCATTTCTAGTTGTTAGTGAGTGGGCTTCTATTGAATCTAGGTCTCTGTTAAAGGGACATTGTCACCTCGCAGGCCAATATGGAGTTTTTGGTGTGTGTCGGTCGATTAAGCGTGTTCCATTTCATCTGCAAAATTTGGTTCCCGAAACTCCTCTCATTAGATAAAAAAATACTGTAGTGAATAGTTCAGTGTGTCGTGATGTGTGTGTGGCCTGACTGGTCCGACCGTTCGCGTCGCATGGGAACGGCAACAGGTGGCAGTGCAACCTATCACCTTAACTGCCCATGTTGGCGGCCCGTGACGGTCCTGGCCGCGGTTTCCCGTGACGGACCTGCAGCTGTTCGACTATGTGTTATGTGACGGGCGGGGGCGACGTGAGATCGGAGAGAGTCGGTAGAGCGGTGGCAGTCTGGCTGGGGCGGCGACACAGCGTGGACGTGGGCGTTTGTCCGAATACATCGGTTGTGTTTTCTGTTGAGTGTTACATTGCTACAAGCTATTTCGGCACCATTGAGGCAACGCACAGAACCGGTGTGCAGGGATCGCCACTCCAGCCAGACTCGACGACCGCAGTGGTAACCGGAGCAGCGTGGCATGGCTCTGTAGTCGAGCTGCGAATCGGAGGGCGACGTCTGGGACGGCGCTTACAGCGCGCTGTCGTCGCCGTGCACCTCGGACCTGGTGCGCCTGCAGCTGGACCCGCTGCTGTCGGAGGAGGGAGAGGAGGACGTGCTGTGTGGGGAAGGAGAAGACGGCAGCGCGTCGGGGCGGAGGACGGGAAGAAAAGGGAGAGACGAGGACCTGCGGGGAGGAGGCGGCACCAAGCTTCATCGGTGGGCGATTGGAGGTGGGAGGGAGGGAGGACCGAAGGTGATGAGACGATGGCCGGAGGCAGTGATGGTCTGCGGTGACCAAGCGGAGCTGTGGCTCCCGCCGGAGCCGAGCCGAGGCTATCCAGGTGTGTGTGCGTGTGGGGGAGCGGAGAGTATCGCTGCCCACCTCCATGTGCGCGGTTCGGGAGGCGCCGATGGACAGACGAAGGGCGCTGAGTGAGTGTGTGCCCGTGTACATGTGCCAGGCTACAGAGCGCCGAATTTCGGTCGGGCTGCAGGAGGAATGCATGCGTGTTGGTCTGCCGGAGGTGGTGCGCTGCGGTGGAGAACAGCAGACCTGAGAATAGCAGAGCTGATAATAGCAGAGCTGAGAACAGCAGAGCTGAGAACAGCAGAGCTGAGAACAGCAGAGCTGAGAACAGCAGAGTTGAGAACAGCAGAGCTGAGAACAGCAGAGCTGAGAACAGCAGAGCTGAGAACAGCGGAGCTGAGAACAGCAGAGCTGAGAACAGCAGAGCTGAGAACAGCAGAGCTGAGAACAGCAGAGCTGAGAACAGCAGAGCTGAGAACAGCAGAGCTGAGAACAGCAGAGCTGAGAACAGCAGAGCTGAGAACAGCAGAGCTGAGAACAGCAGAGCTGAGAACAGCAGCGCTGAGAACAGCAGAGCTGAGAACAGCAGAGCTGAGAACAGCAGAGCTGAGAACAGCAGAGCTGAGAACAGCAGATCTGAGAACAGCAGAGCTGAGAACAGCAGAGCTGAGAACAACAGAGCTGAGAACAGCAGAGCTGAGAACAGCAGAGCTGAGAACAGCAGAGCTGAGAACAGCAGAGCTGAGAACAGCAGAGCTGAGAACAGCAGAGCTGAGAACAGCAGAGCTGAGAACAGCAGAGCTGAGAACAGCAGAGCTGAGAACAGCAGAGCTGAGAACAGCAGAGCTGAGAACAGCAGAGCTGAGAACAGCAGAGCTGAGAACAGCGGAGCTGAGAACAGCAGAGCTGAGAACAGCAGAGCTGAGAACAGCAGAGCTGAGAACAGCAGA